>CANYBF010293998.1:0-46196 GCA_948192965.1 Dalechampia spathulata
CTCCTCCGAAACCTGTAAAATACACTTCTAAACCAATCCTAACACATCAAACTCACTGTTCCTCATCCAACCGAGAAGACACGCTTCCCAATAAGGCAACAGTGTCATAAAATACCATCACAAGTACAAGCATACACACATACGTACACAGATACACATCATCAAAACATAATACATCGCATACGCATACATACCTCTACCCGTATCCTAGCGTACAAACTACTAGGGTCGAAACTACGGGTGTAACATGTAGGGATACAATGGAAGCAATACCATGTGATGGATGGCCATAAGAGGGTGTGAAGAAGGTGGGTATGTTCTGTTTTATTTAAAAATCAACACATCACGGAAGGCCATTTGGTTTCATATATTTATATCCTTCTTCTGTCAAGTGGGCAACCATCAAAAATTAATAAAAGATCATGTCTCATAGCAAACAAGAGGCAACAAATATACATTACATGTATCACAAGATCATGGTTGCATTTGAAGAAAAGCAGTGAAGGCCAAGTGTCTTAATTATTGGTGAAAGCTTAAAGTGTATTCCACCAAAGGTTATGCAGCCTTGGACCAATAGCAGAGAATTGTGGTGGACATACCTTCAGGGTGCACCGGTAGGCCAACTGGTTATGGAAACTGCTTAGACAAAGCTTTTCAGAAGCAAAATTGGTTATGTTGTACTATTGTTGGCATGTATCTATACATATATTGCAGCCTATCATTGCATTTTTGCATCATTTTATTCATTACATTAATAAGAATGGATTTGATTCATTTGACAGAATGGATCAGACCCGTTTGTTTAAGCTCTTTTATTTCAATCAAAAAGCGATTTATGAAGAAGCAACAGGCTGATCATTCATGACTGTTATTTACCTGTACAACCACCAGACATGACCATTTGAGAATCATGGCTAGAATTAGAAGGGGCCCTGTAATTGCATTAGTTTCACCAGCTGCTAGATGTATCATTAAATAGAGGATATTCAGGATCTTGCTAAATAGCAATTGATCATGTACAATTCATATGCTTTTATGATCAAACGAGTGAAGTCAGCTCCTAAAATTTAGGGACAAATTTATGCATATAAATTCATATACATTCAAGTTTCATTAATTTAAGATCCTAGAGAAGATCCATATCCATTTTTTAAAAAAAAATTAATTATATTTTATATAGATTAATTTATATATATATATAATTTTCCGAAAATAACCATGCGTCTTATTCCAAAATTTTCCCCAATTTGACACCAATAAGAGTCGCATTGATCGGAAAAGTCAACAAAAAACTGACTCAATTTGATGGGGTCATAACTGCAAGTCAACGAAGATTAAAAGAATGGCCGACTCGTCATTGACCCCAGACGAACCGTCATCATAAACCACAAAAAAAAAAAAAAAAGGAAAAATCCTACCGATTTGAGTTGAAAGAAACCGCGTAAACGACATCGTATCAATCACTTGAACGCTACACAATCTAACCTAAGGCGCATTTTAGCAACACAGCCATCAAAATTCCACCTTCTTCCTTTCCCTGCACACGGCGAAAAGATTGACACAACCAGAAATCTCTCCCTAAATCGATATCTACAGGATAATTGGATTTTTCGTTTTCCTTTCTTATATTTGAGGAGAGAAACAAAATTTTTATTATGGGAAGTACCTTTCTATTTCCACCAACAAAACGACCTATTCAATACACACCGTCAACCGGAATGTCCGACCCGAACCCGGCAGCTAACGGATTCTCCAATAAACGATCCAAGCAACCTCCGCCTTCTAACTCTGCTACTTCTGCTGCTGCTGTTGCTGCTCCGTTAGCTGTACCGAGAGGACACGTGTTGTTCCGACTGCTATGCCACGCGTCTAGAGTCGGAGGAATCATAGGGAAATCAGGGAACATAATTAAGCAGTTGCAACAACAAACTGGAGCGAAGATCCGAATAGAGGAACCGCCGAGTGAGTCGCCGGATAGGGTTATAACTGTAATTGGAGAGAGTTTGATTACGTCGAGAGTGAAAATTGATAGCAATGAGGAAATGGAGGTTTCCAAAGCGCAGGAGGGTTTGATTAGGGTTTTTGAGAGGGTGTTAGAAGTGGCAGCAGAGAGTGTAGTGGCTGCAGGTGGAGGAGGAGGAGGAGGAAGTGTTGTATCATGTCGGCTTTTAGCTGAGGCTAAACACGTTGGTTCGGTCATTGGAAAAGGAGGGGTAGTTGTGGAGAAGATTAGGAAAGATTATGGTGTTAAAATTAGGGTTTTGACTGATAAATTGCCTGTTTGTGCTTTGTCAACTGAGGAGATGATTGAGGTAATACGGTACAAGTTATTTTTTGAGCTCATATTTTATTTTCATTGTTGGCTAGAAATCATGTGGAAATTTAAAATTTAGTGAATTGAGTTCTTGAAAAATTATGTTAATTTTCATAATTAAATTGAACGAACTGAATTCTAGCTGCTATGAGTTTTTCCAACATGAGAATAGATTCTAAATTGATGTGAAACCTTGGAATGTCAAGTCAGTTTTGTCACGATAAATAGACTCATCTGAATTGAATTCTTTCATTTCCATATTTTTCAAATACATGGGAAATGGTTTTCGTTGCTAGCTGAACTTTAAAGATTTTTGCTTTGCTGGAAAACTCTTTAGTTTGGGGAATCCGTTTTCTCTTTTATTAGATTAGTTACTTGCTAGGGTTCTGAATATGGGTTTTTAATTTGTTGATATGTTTTAACATTTGGGAGCAATTTATTTTACATCATGAATCTTTGTGATAAGTGTCTTTTGTTGACCTGTGTATTTTGTTGGACTAGTTTTATAATTGGCATTGTGTTGCATGTATAACACTTGGAGAGTTTCCAATGATTGATTTTGGCCAACATTTTGTATTCATGTTGTCTACTTGTATGTCATAGGTGTATTCACATCTTCTTGTGAAAATTATTTGATGTTTCAGATAGAGGGTAATGTTTTGGCTGTAAAGAAAGCTCTCGTTGCAGTTTCTCGCTGCCTTCAAGATACTCAACCAGTTGATAAACCAAGGATGACTGGTGGCAAACCTTTGGAGGCAGTTCCCCAAGATCCTTTGCCCTTACTTCCTGTAGAGATTATCCCGCAGCGTAATATGGTGCTACCACCAACCATGCCAAGTAATGGTATTAGTTATGCTCCAGTGTCCCATCATGTGTCAGTAGAGTCTGATAGGGTGTCCTCTATGGACACCAAACAAATTCAACAGGATGTGGTTTTCAAAATTCTTTGTTCCAGTGATGTGGTTGGGGGTGTTATTGGAAAGGGGGGCTCCATTATCAAAGCTCTCCAAAATGAAACAGGTGCTTCTATTACTATTGGAGCTACTATAGCTGATTGTGATGAACGGCTGATCACTGTTACTGCATCCGAGGTTTTTCATGCTGTTTATTTTGTTCTTTGTTTCCATTTGCCATGATGCATGGTATAAGATATATAAATATCTATTGCACTGGCATATTTTCTTGCAGAATCGAGAAACTCGATTCTCAGCAGCACAAAAGGCTGTTGTCCTTGTCTTCTCAAGGTCTGTGGAGGCCGCTACTGAGAAGGGACTAGATTCAAGCTCGGGGAATTCGGCTGCGAGGCTTGTTGTACCATCAAACCAAGTTGGTTGTTTGTTGGGAAAAGGAGGCGTTATAATTTCAGAAATGCGTAAAACAACCAATACTGGCATAAAAATCTTAGGAAGTGACCAGCTCCCAAAGTGTGTGCCAGAGAATGAACAAGTGGTGCAGGTAAGATAGTTGCTTTCTGATTTATTTTTTGTTAGGTCCTTGAAGTATGCATATTGTTTCATTTTGCAAGTTTCTTTCTGGCCTGTTAGATTTCAGGAGATCTCATGAATGTGAAGAATGCTGTATATCATGTTACTGGCAGACTCCGAGATAACCTCTTTTCCAGCAGATCGAGTACTCCCAGTACAAGGAGCACTACTTTATCAAGTGAGACTAGCTTTTATGGAAGATTGAGAGAGCCGTTGAGAGATGAATCAAGAGACCTCCTGAGGGATACATTAAGGCAACCATTGGGAGATGCATTTAGAGATCCGTTGAGGGGTGGAATAATGGATCCTTTGAGGGATGTGAGGAGGGATACTTTGAGAGATCAGCTGAGGGATTCCCTTGGGGATACACAGAGAAATCCACTAAGGGATCCGTTGAGAGATCCCATAAGGGATCCATTGAGGGATCCCCTGAGGGATACACTGAAGGAGCCTTTTAGGGGTCCTGCACCTTATAGTTTGCCTCCATCAGTTGGTGTTTCTCATAGTCTAAATCGACACAGTACACTCACACAGAGTATGGATCACCTTGGCCTTTCCCATAATTTAGATCGCACTACTTCACCAAGGTTGTGGGCATCACAGGTAAAACTTCTCTGTCCCTTTCTACAAACCAATTATCGAGCTTCTAACATTTTCAACCACTTATGACTTAACTTTGATGGCAGTCAATGGCTGGACTAAATCCAAGGAGCATCCCAGATACCGGCAGAGGATTGTCTTCATTTAAGAGCAGCTTAGAATTTGGCTGGTTAGTGTCACGATATACAAATCAATCATTATGGAAATTATAATTATTCATTAACATTCTTGCTCTTGATGTTTAATCAGTGAAGCATGTTAAATGGGATTATGGCTGATTATAGTAGGTCTGGATATCCTTTTTCCATATGTAGTTTAAGACTTCATTCAGTTAAGCCTGCTGAGCCCCTTTCATATCTCCTTTTTTTCTAATTACCTTACTTGCAACCCAGTCAAACAGTCTTTCCTGACCAAACATGATTTTTTGTTCTATAAATTTAAGTAAATAAGGATTATGAATGGGAGAATGTCAAGCACATGGGCACTTGGATGATGTCAACCGCCACAATTACGCATGTAGTTGTTAGATGCAAGAAAATCTAGTTCTTTTGATGGCCTACCATATTTCAGGAAGATGCTAGTATGAAGGCACCAAAAATATAATTCTTCCTGTAGTAAGCATGAGCAACTCTAATAGATTTTGCTTCAAATGCCATTTAACAATGCTTTGCATCATCTCCAATTGCCATTTGAAACAGCTGTTCGCTTTTATTTTATGAGGTGACTGATAATTTTTTATGTTTGTGTAGTGGGAGCAAATCTGCTATTGTGACTAACACGACTGTAGAGATCAGAGTTCCAGAAGATGTTATTGGCTCTGTGTACGGGGAGAATGGAAGTAATCTTACTCGTTTGCGACAGGTACGTGCATTCTGGTATTTTGTAATGTCTCAAACATAATTTTTGCCTCATTCATTATGAACTTTGTTTATGCATGCATGCTTTGGGTCAAGTGTGAACTTCCTTTATTAGGCTTACGGGTGCAAATGAGCTGAGCTATTCATGGGTTATTCAGAGTTTGGTTTGATAAAAGCTAGTTCATGCTCATTTAATAAATGAGATGAGCTCAAGCTAGACATTTCTTGATTTGTTTAAGCTCGTGAGCCTGTTTGTTAACTTTTGTAGAAAAAATTAATTTTAGATATCTAATTTATAAATTTATAAATCATATAAATGCATAAAAAATTTTTTAATTTAATTATTAATATAAAGTCATAAATATTCATGAAATATAACACTTTTATTAACAATTTTTTATTTTTAAATAATAAATTATATTAGGCTCATTCATAGTTAGATTAAACTCGTTTAAGCTCATGATATATCAAAAAATTTGGAAAGCTCGGCTCAAGCTTGCTCGATTATAAATGAGTCCAACTTGAACAAGGTAAAGCTTGACTCGACTCAATTCATTTGCACCCCTAATTGGCTCCTTTCTCTTTTTCCTTCTCCTTAAACTCTGAACCTATGTTATATTACTATTTTGTTTTAGGATACGTTTTAGAGGCTTAAAGTTGCTTCTTACATTTTGATAGTTTAGGTGTCCTACAACAAAAATTGAATTTATTATTAACATATGATTCACGGACATGTTAAATCCTGACATTCAAACTTAAATCATCCTATAATTGAAAACATTAAACTCATTTTCCCTTCTTTTGCAAACACTTGTTAGATATACAATTATTAGAACCGATCAATCGGAAGTCTCATGCAACTGTAATTTTTACAATCATCATCCAACTATACTTGCCATCCATAAATTAATATAACCTACCCAGTAAGCATACCAAAAAAACCTCACACCCGCAAACAATTGAACATTCTTCTAGATAAACTTGATGAACCTTTGACCACATCAACTGTCTGAATATTTATGTTGAAAGAGAAAAAAATCAAAGGAAAAACTGATGCAATCCTACTTTTAAAGTATCCACAGAAACAGCAAAATAAAATCAGAACTAAAGAAGTTTTATCTTGAATGTTTTTGTGATTTCAATCAAGCAATATGATATCTGGAATATGTCATCATGGTTAGATGAATTTGCATATTCACTATATAAAATTCGGTTGTGATTCTTCATTTAAATACTATTAGAGGATAATCTGCCCAAAACTATTTCACACAGAATATATTATATTTTTAAACTTAACAGTCAGCTCATAGTATGGTGTTCCTTAATCAGATCTCAGGCGCCAAGGTTATAGTGCATGAACCTCGTCTAGGATCAAGTGACAGGATTATTGTAATATCTGGGTCCCCTGATGAAACCCAAGCAGCTCAAAGTCTTCTACAAGCATTTATTCTCACTGGACAATCATGATAAAGAAAAAAATGTGTTTGGTATATGATCTCACAAAGATAACAAACTCCAGTTTAGTAGCTTGTCTTACGTTTATTCCTTTCACCAAAGTGTGTACATTAATCAGTAACTTCTAGTTACTTCTAATTATCGTGATTTAGCCCTTTCTCGTCGATATGTCTTAATGATTGAACATGTCTTTTTTCTGGTACTTGACATTTTCATAACCGTTTGCTGTATCCGAGCTTTCTTTCTCTCTCTTCTAACAATCTGTTTTCCTAACCATTTACTGCAATATTGTTGAAGATGCATTGTCTTGTAATCTTCTAGCACATTTCATGGGTTATTTACACCCTATGGTCCCTCAATTTATGTTCATTTCTCACTTGAAGTCCTTCAACTTCTACTTGTATCATAAAATACTCCCTCAACATTGATTTTGTTTCCATTAAACTCTCTTGATATGTAGTGAAAAGTGATAGCGTATGACATAGAGATGCTTCAAAGCTTACACGTCAAGCCATACAATAAGAAAATTACACACCATAAAGTTTGTATGACGCAACATAATGTATACACAAACAGCATGAAAATTATACACATGGTAGCTCATGTGACATCATGTTTACAACTATTATGACATGTAATTCTTTTATGTGTGAGCTTCACGTCAACAAAAAAGTAACATTTTATCAGTTTCTGGTAGATATCTGTCATTCATGGGAGTTTAGTGGGAGTAAAATTACAGTTGAGGGAGTTTTATGATACAAATTGAAGTAAGGACCATAGTGAGAAAAATGTAAGTTTAGGGCATGTGGGTTTAAATGGTCTTACATTTCACTAACCGAGAATTAACACTTGCAATGTCATTCTAAGGACGCAAATTGAGAAGTGTAAATTTTCTTTCCTAGGGCTTGGAATTATTAATTTACTCAATATTGCAACTCCATTTGTGATAGCTCTAATGGTCCAAAAAAGAAAGAAATTCTCATATTATGACATTTTTACAGTTTCAGTACAAGTTAAAAATTCTGTAGAAAATAGTCACTACATCCTCCGCTATTTTATGATGAAAGTTTGCTTCTCTTGGTCCCTTTGCGGACAGTAATCAATTGTTTGAAGCTTCTTAAGTGTTTATTGAAAAGATTACAATTAGTCTTTAATTGACCAAAAACTGAAGAACTTCAGTTCATGCAATGTTATGCCTGGTTTGAATTTAATTTCTTTTTTTATAAAATATTTAGGGGTTTGACAACCAAAAATACCATAGAAACATTAGAATAAGGAAAATTTAGTATTGACAAGTTCATATATAATTAGACTTCTTTATTTAATCGCTATATTAGTATGATTAGATTAATATAATATTATTTTTTGTTAATTTAAAAAAACTATGGCATAAATTAGATTTCCATTTGGAAAAATTCATATTTATTTCGATTAATTTTAATTATACAAAAATAATTATATATGTTTGTCTATTTCTAGTATGGTTATACAGTTGGTGATCACTACTTGAGCACTTTAAGTAACGCAGGGCCACGTGGAACGGTAACCAAGCAATAATGAAATGAAAGGGATTTTTTCGTATTCTTCAAAAATTGAAGAATTTTTATTAAAAATATGTTTTTTAAAAAAATATATTAAAAATGATAGCTTTTTATTTAAAATATTTACATCATATTTTTTTGAAAATATTTACATATATAATACTTTTGAGGTTTAGAATAGATTTTTATTAAGGTTATTTTAATTTACTTTAAGTTTATTATAAAAAATTAAAAGGAAATTTGTTATTTTTATAAAAATTTTTAAAAATTATTTAATGTTATTGTAAAATACAAAGTGAAATCTGAAATTTTCATAATTATTCTAAAATTCTGATAGAAAATGATTTCTAAGAAAGTGAGTTTTCGATGGTGAAAATTCAAATAAATATCCATTTCAAAATAACAAGTTAAAATTATTTTTAAATTATTTTTTCTCTAATAAATATTTATTCAATTTTTTCAAGAAAAACTTGGCAGCTTGTTCATTATATTAAAGGGAGTAGTGTTAATAAATCCAAAATTGCACAAGAATACAATCTAAAGCAAAAATGCAGAACATGAGGGGTGGAAGCAAGTAAACAAGCAGAATGGATTCAGTTTTTTAGAATCAAGCAAATTGCTTTAGAATTAATTAATTACCAGCCGTTATGTGTTTCATCTTCTCCAAACAAACTGTTTTTTTCGTGAAATGATTTGATGGTCTCCCCATTTTAGTTGTAAGGATGAACTTTCTGAAGCACCCAATTGTTGTTTGTAACACACAACACACATAATCCAATCCATAGTAACATCAAACATTATAAGAAGAACCCTTTTGAAATCAATATCTGTCTCTTCCGTTTAAGCAATCTTGTACTCAAATTTAGTTATAAAAATTCAGAGTTCAAAATCAGTTCATAATATAGATTTGACGTTTATTTTATTTGACTGAGATTAATAGATGAACATGAATCATAAACCACCGAGGTAGGGGCCTTTGCATCCCCCCTTGCCGAGTTCCATGTTTCCTCTGTCCTGTCTCTTCTTTTCCCCTTTCTCTGCTTTCTTTCCCATCATTTTCTTCTTCCTTTCTACTTGAAGTAAAAATATTTCATGAAATTCTTTTCATGGTTCCCGAAAGATTTGAACTCAAAATCAATGGAACAATCATGCTCTTGAAAAAACATGAAGAGGAAGAACAAAGAGAATATGACTATCCAGCGAAGATGCCTTTTTCCTACAAGTAGGATATTAAAATGAATTGCGCATTCAATCCGAATGTATAATTCATTCTATTTGAAATGGAAAATAGAAACATAAAAAATATTTAATTAATGAATCCAATTAACAAACGTATGTTTACAGATAAAATGGATTGTGCGAGATACACATTTGACAAGAACATCTAAAATACATTGTGCGAGATACTCATTTGACAAGAACATCCTCGCTTTTTCTCGCATGAATAACAACCCAATGGTTAAAAATTTTATTTTCATTCTCAAAATGGTAAGAACATTGTTTATTAGATCATCATCAACTTCATGATTAATTAGAACTAAAATACACTGGATTAGAACCAGAAAAAGAAGATTATCAGTGTTTCAATTCCAATGCCTGCATTGAAAAAGCACTGTAGTTATATGTTCCGAACTTGCAAAATCAAATTGGCGGAAGAAACAGAACGCAGATTTGAACATTATGTCCATGCCGACCTTATAAGTGCTACTGAAAAGGTTTACTGAATCAGAAAAGGCAATCCCCATATAATTGGGACTTGGAAGCGTACTACTGGCAGCAGATCTTACAAAGAAAAAGAATCTTGTCCATGCAGGATTTTGCAGAAACCAAACTACCTTTTTAACGTTGAGTTCTCCACCATATTCCAATACAGATAATGACATTTGTGATTCATACCCAAATAAGACAAAATAAAACGATTAAAGTGTTCATGAAGTCTCATGGAATTGTATTCAACCCATCTCCTGCTGGATGATCTTGGCAGTTCATAAATGACTTCTTTTAATGGAATTATTTTGTTTGAGCAAGTGAAAATAAAAGGATAAAGAAAAGGAAATCTGCCAGTGCTGGATTCAAGAAAAACTGCATCTGAAAATCTCCCTGAAGGGTAAGTCTGGGTGTCAAGTCCATACCATCCCAGGCAAATAATGGACGATGACACCCAGAAATAAACTAGACTGAAGAAGTTTTGCCGAAATAAAAAGAAAATAATGAAGAAACGAACATAGAGATAACATTGATCAAGAGCATTGTTTCTGTACTCTTTTCTTGCCTTACACATTCGGAAATTTGACAAAGCAAATCAACATTGATCGGTAGCAAATCAACATTCATTACAGAATTATTTATGCTGAGGGATAATTGGAATCCTTCAACTCTACACAGCCGAGCTAGCTGCAGCGGGCTCGGGTGCTGGCTTGAGAGTGATTTCCACATTGTCGTGGACTCCTTGTAGTAGTAACTCACCATCATATGTTACCACCTTGCGCTTCTTTGCAGCTCGTAGTGTTCCAACCAGCGCTTCAAATATGTTTGCACATCTATCATCGTTAAACAGCACACCAAATGTAACCTATAAAAGATAGGAATGATAACAAAAATTTGGTGAAAAATGACATAAAATTTGGTCTTGACTATAGGAATGAAAAGAAAGTATAACTTTCAACTAAATTTTGCGGTTACAGATCTAGGTATGAATTATATCCAACAAATGCTATCTTCTGTTCATTGGTGTCAAAAACCAGGACAAGCTCCACATATTTCTATCTTTTTGCTTCGCTAATATGTTTTTGAGTGATGATGCAGCTTTTCAGACTCTTTTGACTTCCTGGATCCTGTCAGTTGAAAATTTTAGATTCTGATTTGGAAATTTGAGATTCAAGATCCGCTTCAATTCAGGTGAGTTGGGTATACATCAAAACATGCTTTTCACCCTTGCACATCAGTAATAGTTTTGAACCATAGCCAAAGTGATGGTGAAACAGTATCACTTGTCATTGAAGTACTTCCATCATTTCGGAAAACTGCTTTTATTGGTTATATAAGTAAAAGCAGGCTCAGTACATGGAAGAGGTTGGGGTATGGAAGAAGCAGAGAAATGACGGGCTTTGTTGAGGATATATATTTGATCTTGTTTGGAACTGCATTATTGATCCAATATAATGTTAATTTTCCAGTACATTACTTGTGCATATGAGCTGCAACATCCTGATACCATTTATGTAAATTTCGTTAATTCTTCCGCGTAATATACATTACTTTTGTATATGGTTGCACGGCCAAGATGCCTTCCATTGATATTACAACTATCCAAGAAGAAAACAGAATGGAAATTATTCATATTGGATCAGATAATTATTTTACTTCCTAAATCAAGTGAAAGATGATATTAGCATGTGACAAAAGAAAGAAATGCAAGGCATGGAATTCTGATCAAGATGTCTCATAGCATAAAAGACACTGCATCTATGGTCATAATTAGCTATTACATCCATTCTATCTTGCAATTCACATTAATGTGACTTTTATATGACCATAAGTTTAAGAGTGTTTAACAGTATGAAGTTTACAGTCATATGTTACGACAAGTGTTTCTCTTCAAGGATATGCTACCATCACAGAAACGTAAGCATTAAGATTTTTTTTAAAACAGGAAAGAATTTGAGTTGGGTTATTATTAACCAATGAATCTGACATCAATGCACATCCTTGACCTGGATAATATACGTGTTAGGCGTTAAGAAAGTTAGCACCTAAACAATATGAACAGCAAAGAATGCCTGAAATCTAACCACAACAGCAGTTCTCAAATTAATAATCAACTACCATTATCTATATCCTAAGGTACTTAAGGAGATGACTCATGTTATGAAAAGCTTCAAGCAATTGAAAATGGTTGCTGAATAGTACCAAAACCGAACCAGAGATGGTAAAGTAACCTCTGTAAACTACTTAGTAGCAATTGACCTGACCATGAATCCAGTAAAATGTGGAGCTTTGTGCATAATCTACTGCATAAGTAACACTAATTATACGTATTGTAGGAAGAACTCGATCTTTTGAGCCTGCTTCAAGCCAGGATTTGTAATCAACCAATCTTTCAGCAAATCATCTTTTCTTTCTTGAAACATACAGAGCAAATCTCCATGTTTTCCCACAAGCTATTTCTTTGTTATGTATATAACAATTTAATTCAGTTCATTAAACCAGATAATGAATAAAACCAATGATATCTATTCAATGCAGTTTGCTTTCTTAATGAAGAAAAGCTTATGTTTCATTTCTTTTTGCCTTTAAATGATCAACTATAGTTTGGTGTAGCTGCTGCCAGCCAGGGTGAATTCAGGGGAGATCAATGGAGACACTTGTTCCATCTTCCTCCTAAAGTTTTTCATGTATAACTATTTAGGTCGTTAAAGTTTATTTGTTAAAATTATATATTTTGCTCCCTTTATTGAGATTTATATAATACCATGTCCTAATGAATCTTCTTTCTGGGTTCACCCCTGCTGCCAGCCTTGCTTTATTTGTACAATCAAATTCCTAATCAAGCAAGCAATCTGAAGCCAATATAGATGCAGAAAATGCATAAATTACACAATCCTCATAAACCTAACTAAAATGGAAAATGGGAATGATGAGAGGTAATATTTCTTTTAAATTTCTAGTCAAGGATCATTGCCTCTGAAGAGACTCCAGTAGCATAAACAACTCTGAAACAAGTACCTAACCCACTCAATACATTTTTCATTTTCGAGTTTATAGATATTTATCTAGACCAGATTACGTATATTTTTATTGGTTTTATCTGATCACAGCATTCCCTTTTCACGTTTGACCTATAGCACAGATCCCTACATCAAATCCCTAAATTGCCTGAACAATCATAACTTACAGGTTTCAAATTCTGCAATTTTCACAACATGAACATGGTCAAGCAACGAGCAATGCAAGGTAAGATTTCAAAACCATCTCCTCATCATAAATTTTCCCGAAATCAACATCTAGATCCACCATTGATAGGTCTAGATATATGGGTTTCAAATCAAATATAGTAATTTACAGCAATTAAAGAAGAAAGATCATAATTTTCACCTTGTACGAACCATCTGGTTGCACCTTCCCAAGCCTCTGGATCTCTACTCTCAGTCTCTCAACCTCTTCTTCTACATTCATGATTTCAGCTGCTTCTTTCTGCCTTCTGGTTTATTCTGATGAGCTCCGCCCTTCCTACTTCAATATCTATAATATATATATATGCGCATTGTAAATGAATGGCGTGGAAAATGTCCGTATAATAAAAAAATACATTTATTTCGAATTTTTAATTTTGCCAAAACCTTCAACTTTAATATATTATTTTGCAATCATAATTATTAAATATTTACATTTTTTGTTTACTATAATTATTTATCAAATAATTTATGGCATATTTAATTAATATAATATTCATCAAATTCTTTATTAATATTCATATCCAATCATACAACTTTGATTAACAAAGATATTAGCATCAATTTATGATATATTTAATTAATAATATTTATTTAATAATTATTCAAAATTGGTAAATATTTTACAAATTATTTAGTTCAAATGCACAAATTATTATATATTTTTTATTAATATTTTATGATTTTGAAGCGTAATAAATATGAATAACATTTATAAAAATGATTGTTTAAATTATTTTTAAATTTTTTAATATTTTTTATTTTTTATTTTTTAATATATAATTTTTAAAATTAAGAATGATTAAAATATAAAAGATATACTATTATAAATTAAAATTAAAAAGTTATAATTTATATTTTAGAATTTTAATTATTATTAAAAAATATTCGTTTTTATTTTATGCTAAATACTTACTTTAATAATAAAGTCATTTATTAATATAATATTTTATTTTTAAAATATTGAAAAAAAGAATGAATAAATAAATTATTAAATCTAATTATTTAAAACTAAATTAAATAATTTAAAATAGTTTTCTCCGCCTTGGAAAAGTTTAAAGAGTTTTTCACACGTTTTTCATGCATTAGTCAGTATTTCACTAAATTATTAATTAATTAATTAATTAATTTTATTATTTTCAGGAATGCTATTTATTTAATTATCGTGGGGGACAAAAAGAACGCAATAGGCAACTATAAAAAAAAAAAAGGTTGACATCACGTGACAGATGTCCTCCTATCACGTGCTTGTCCTCAAATTGACTGACAACGTATTTAGCTCTTTATATATATTTTTCAATGTTATGGATTTTTCACTCTTTAATCCTGTCATTAATATTTCTTTTACTAAATTATTTTTAATAAATATTTGATAAAAAAATAAACCCAAGAAATATGAAAAATAAAATTATCAAATTTCATATACTCGAATAATTTACATTGATTCGATAAATTAAATCATTCAATTCTTTTAAATATATCTTATATTTAGGTGTAAGTATTAATTTATTTGATTAGTTTTATGAAAATTTTGAATTAACTAAAATAAATTAAAAATAGATATCAAATTGAAATTATTAAAAATTGAATAAATAAATATAATACGTAACAGCCAAAATCAAAATCGAACAGAATCTTTAAAAAATGAAAAACTGAATTCAATAAATTAAATCACATGATTAATATAAAATAATATAATTTTACAATTAAAAAATTTCAACGTTGAAATCATTAAATATTGATCAATTTTTGCAATTTTTTGATAATTTTTACTCATTTCCACTGACATTAAATTTATATATAATATATATTAAATTTTTATCCAAATTAAATTATAGTTAATAGTTTATTTATATTAATTAATTGCATTGATCGTGGCAACATCAAAGTTTTATATTTAATTAAATGCACATAATATTAAATAAATAAAAATTAAAATATGTAAAATATAAACTAGAATAATTGAATAATTATTGGTATATGAAATTAGGAAATTATAGTTAATGTGGATTTAAAAATTTATTCCTAATCAAATCATTATAATTCATATTAAATATCAATTATTTGTAATACTTATCCACTAAAAAAAAGATTCCTTCTCTTATAAGTAATTATCTAAAAATGTTTATTCAATTTTTTATTATATATTTCTTAAAATTATTTTAATAAAAAATTAATAATAATAAATGTTTTTATATTATATTATATTAATATTGAAACAGCTGGGAAGGGGGAATTGGAATATTTAGTCAATTTGGAGTCAATAATATTGAAGTAGAAAAATTACAGAGAAAGAGAGAAAGCCATAAACAAGAAAAAGATCTTTGACGATTTCCATTTATTTAATTATTATATATATATACACACACATATGTAGTGAGAGAGGGAGACGGAGAGCTTTGTTATGTATATACAGAGAGAGAGAGCAGCAAAAGAGGCGTTTTTCTGGATTGTGTGCGGGAGATATTGAAATGGAGAGGATTACCAGTACGACGTCGTATTTGGAGGATGGAGACGCCGACCATCGGATCGATGGTGTGAATGTAGTAGAGGAGGAAGAGGAAGAAGCAGCACCACTAGCAGCAATTAATTGTTTTGATTTAAAGACTAATAATAACTGCAACAATAATAGAACAAGCGAGCTCACTATTGCTTTTGAAGGAGAGGTCTACGTTTTTCCTGCTGTTACTCCTCATAAGGTTAGGGTTTTTTTCCTTTTTTCTTTTTGTTATTTTATGTTAGTTATTTAATTATTTATTTGTTTATGTATATGTCTATCAATCTCCAAATGCATGTCTTTATTTCTTAGTTTGTTACCTCATTCCTTGTTTCTCCCTTTGTGTGGATTTCGTTTTTCTTTTCTTTTCTTTTTTTTTTTGGTAACGGATTTCGGTTGGTGAAATATGTCGGGGAGTTTTGAATTGAACTTGAATTTGTTAGTGGTTGGGCTTGAGAAATGAAAAAATGCAATTTCTTTTTGTTAATTTTAATTGAGAAACTTGTTCAAAAGGATGTAGCGTTGAAAGCCTTATGATATTCAGAAGTTATGTAATCTATATTTGTTCTAAGTGGAAGTATAGAATTTAAATTGCCGAACCAGTCAATTTGGATCAAGGTTCGGTCGAGAAAAGTGGTGGTAGTCCAGTTTCAATTTTTTATAATGGTGAATTGATTGCATGGATCAATCAGATGGTCCTAGTTAATAGTTTCTATCAAATTAGCATAATCACAAGTTAAGAACTTGGATTTATCCCATATTCTTTGACTTTGAGTTTTTACCTCATTTTCTGCTTTCCTCCCTTTCATAGACAGACACTTCTTGCCATATTATGGATTAAAAAAGTTTTTCAAATTTGAGTTTCTTTCTTATTATAATTTTTATCTCCTAGTAGTTGAATGCATGGAATATGGAGATTTCTATGATAACGAAACTTTTTGTCATGATATATTGCAACTTTTTTTTCATCTTATATTTATTTTACGTGTTCTTTCCCTTGTCTTTTTGTTCATTGATTGAATGGAGTGCATGTGACAGGTGCAAGCTGTGTTGTTACTTCTGGGAGGGGCTGATACACCTGCTAGCAGTGTGCCAAGTACTGAATTCTTGCTACAGCAGAATGCTGCAGTATATCATGTATTACTCATTAACATCCTGCTTTTGGATAATTTTTGTTTCCCAGGATTCTCCTCTTACTATCTTATATTTTTCTTCCTGGATTCTACCAGAATGCAGGCCATAATGATGCATCACGAGGATCAAAACTTTCAAGAAGAATTGCTTCCCTGGTAAGGTTCCGTGAAAAGCGGAAAGAGAGATGCTTTGAAAAGAAAATTCGGTATACTTGCCGGAAAGAAGTTGCCCAAAGGTATGTTGCTCAACATTTATTCCTGCTCTGTTATTGCAAGAAATTAAAATATCTTATTTTTTTGTATGAACCATTGAGTACATTTACAAGATGAATTAATTTCAGAATTTCAAATAGGGTGGTATAGGGTGTCCTTTCTTCCTCCATATCATGTGTAGTGCTGTGGTATAATGATGAATGCTCCCTGCTCTAGTCCTGGAACTCCCACCTGAACTACACTATTGCCACTCGGATTTTTCTTTGGCTCTGTGATGGATATTATTGACTTGTGGTTTTGTGGTACTTAAATTTGCCTATTTTGCTGAAACTAGATCTGGCATTTTCAGGTCATTCTGCTGTACTCTTGTAGCACAGGTGCATATTTTGTCGTTCTACAATCTTGAAAGATCCTCTTGGAGTTGTTTGATTGTAAATCTCAAAGAAGTTATGTGTGGGACCTAGCGGATTACTTTTTACCTATGTTTGCTGTGTTATAACTCTCTCTCTCTCTCTCTCTCTCATGTACAAGCATGCGTGTACACATTGAAAACCAAAATAACAAAAGCTTAGGAATATGCACACCCATGGTGATTGAACTTTATCAAATTGTTGGCTTTATGAACGTCTTGCATTAATGATTTTTTTTTTTTGTCGTGGTTCTTTTCCATCCCTTCTTTTGGTTCTGGTGTCAGTTATAGCGTCTGAAAAGTTACTAATTATGAACTCCATCTCTCTGTTAGGATGCATCGTAAGAATGGACAATTTGCATCATTGAAGGATTGTTATAGCACCGATACTGGCAGCAGCAACTGGGAACCAAGCAGTACAGCTCCAAAATCTGAAGCTATGTGAGTCAGATTCACTGCTCATTTATATCAGCTGCTATCCCATGCTTTAATCCTGGACTACAACTTATGTGAAATTTACTGTCTGATTGGTCTTGTCTTGCTCTTTTTTTGACACTGATGTGCTCAGCCTTTTATGGTAATGCTTCTTTATATTTTCTTTTAGTTTACGTAGATGTCAACACTGTGGGATTAGTGAGAATGCCACTCCAGCAATGCGTAGAGGACCAGCTGGTCCAAGAACTCTCTGCAATGCTTGCGGCCTTATGTGGGCAAATAAAGTGAGTTTAATCATTATCACGTTTGTTAAATAGAAAAAATGCTAAAACTATGTTTTTTATTCATTGAAGTATTTGGTTATTTTTTGGATGTTATGAATGCCATTCCTGTATTTTATCCCTCTATGTTTGTTGTGAGGTGTTACCTTTATACCATTGAGAAAAACTGAACTGAATTTGCATAATATGCAATGTGTATCATTCTTAACTTTAGCAACTGTCTTTTTTTCCTCAAAGAACATCAAATTGCAATCATTTGCCAAGTCAAAATCTTCTGTATGCATACCATTCCGATTTAACTTGAACAAAATTATTTATCATTGTCATTTGAAAATATTTTTGAGTTAATTAGTCTTGGGTAGGAGAAAACAGCCTGATCTATATGTTATATTTCCTGTTTTGTGATTTGCCAATTTATCTTGGTTGATTGCATGACTGAACCTAACCAACATATGTTTTCTTGAAACCGAACAAAGTAGTAGCTACTTAATACTGCAGCTTTTGTTGGTTCCACATTCATATTTTGAGGTGGTGGTTTTGACTTTGATTCGTTAAGTTGTGATCAGCTTTATTTGCAGCAATATAGTGTAGGAGTTTAAATGTATGTAAAGCTTGTGTTCTTCTAAATAGAACTCTTTTGGGTAATGGAACCACCTGCAAATATGAGTTCAACATATATTCCTATAGACATTAATGTTTCTTTACTGAAACCAAGATATTGCTTATCAAGGTGAAAGATTTTGGATTCTTTATATGTATTAAAAAGCTCTTAACCTTTGGAAATCATTATTATTGATGATGTTATTGGTTGTTGGGTGTACTGTGAACTTAGATTTTTCTTGGTATTAAATTTTGAAGGGTACTCTGAGGGATCTTACCAAGGGGGGAAGGCATGTTTCTTTTGACCAAAATGAACTGGTATGTCCCTTGGCCAATTGATTCCGTTTGTTTAAGAACATCAACGCTTTTTCTCTTCCTTCTATGTTTGTTGTTTGGTGACCAGTTGAGATGCATGTAAATGTTTGTATTGGTCTTTTTTGAAAGTCATACTTATCCATCCTAATAATAAATTCCCATGAAAGGGGTCACAATTCTTTATTGTTTCAGAGAACTCCTGATTTCAAGCCTTCAACCATGCAACAAGAAAACCGTTATGTTCACCAGGTTGAAGAGGTATGGTTTTCTTTTCCTGATGTCCCCAGCATGAAAGTAAACTTTGTACATTAGGTGTTGATTTGTGGGAACAAAACCACTTTTTAAAGTTCTTGTTGATAAAAAACGTTTAAGTTTGACCAGTGCTTCTTGAATAAGCCATGTCTTACAGGACTATGCATGTTCAATTTCAGGGTAGTCCCGAAGAGAGTAAGCCAGTTCCATTGGATTCTGAGAATTCTGTGAGGCCAAATGATCAGGTATGTCTTTTACAAGACTTGCAAACAAGTAATCACTTGTATACAAGGTTTTAGTCATTGATGCAATACAACTCAGGTTGCCAAGCTGTGTCAGGAACTAGGGATAGCCAAAGTAAAAAATCATGAATAATGTTGTGTGTTACTTTGAATTTTTGAATATCTATAATATAACTAGCTACTATGATAGCTTAGTTATCGCAGGTTTGGTTATCGGCCAAAATATCATCCCTACAATTTGAAATACAGAGGCACGGAAAGTGTGAAAGCTAAAAGCTTGGTGAACTAAGCTTCTCTTTCTTATTCTAATATTTAACATCATGCATTTACAAGTTGCAAACTTGATTGGTGTCTATGGTGACTTGAGCGGATTCTACTTTGATATATCTACTGGATCGTTTTTCCACTTTCCAGAAGAGGGTCGTCTCTCTTATGCTTAACTAACTTGTGAAGGCCTAGTAATCAATTGACTTGGTACTGAGTACAGGATCTCCAATTAGAGTCCTGATGTTTTACTGTTCTTTATCTATTGTTTTAAATATATCATGTGCTTTTGGTTCTGAATATCAACCTATAACATATTTTATATACAGGACTTGCAGGAAACCGATGAAACTGTCACCGATCCTTTGCCTTTGCATGCTGAAAATTCATCAGTCAACCTAGATGATGAGGTAAACTTGATACTCAATTAGTTAACTTAAATATCACATGTTAAAAAACAACTAACTTGATTTGCCTGCCTATGGTGTGATAAACACGAACGCAAATTTATTTGGGAAGTGCATATGCAGATTCTATTTACTTATGCAAGAACAAACAGTAACGAGAGAAAAAAAGCATGGGTAGGAATTTATACCTGGTAATCAAACATAAGAATGCAAACCTAGAATTTGGGTAGATCCAATGTTATGTTGAAGTAGAACCTGAATAAGAGTAAGAATGTGTTTTCTTTAGCATCATGAACAAATTCTTCTGCTTGATACTTGTGTTCTTGCATTTGCGACTATAAGGACTTCCAAGACACATTGGAGGGGCTTGGGAATGTATCCGGTTCGGAATTTGAGATTCCAGGGAATTTTGATGATCAGGTAGTGGTCTTTTAGCAACTTGATATGGAGCACCTTGGAAACTAACCACATGGTTGAGCTAGGTTATAAAATGCTGTAAATGTTGGTTACTAGTCCGAGTCCGTGATAGCAACATACATGTTGACATTGGTGATTCGAATACGAGGGGAGGGAGTCTGTGAGGGACTTGGAGTGACCATGTTATGTACCATGTATCCAGTTACCTGCCATGGGATGAAGAAGCAAAAGCAGTTTATACTAACTAGCTAGCATTAGGGGGATCAAGAGATGGTTCTTGCTTTTTTTTGTCTTTTTGTTTATAAAAAGAGAATAATGCTGCCCTTTTTTCTGTCACTTGGGACTTGTGCAAGCGAATATATTTTCATTTGGGAATGAATATGTAATCCTGCCTCTCTCTCCCTCTCAATATTCTTGAATTCTGTTGTGCGGGCAGAGTGAAAGTAGCCCCCACCAGGACCAGGCTATAATTTTACTTTGTTTGAAATCAAAGAAAAAGGTAAATTAAGGTTCTAGAGGTTTCAAAGGTAATATCAAATTTTCATTTTTCCGTTTTAACAGTGTTTTTTTTTTTTTTAAATTTCCCGGAGGTTTTCAAAAATGTTGCCTTCCGAATTAGACCTCCTCAAACAAGGGGTAACGAATTATAAAACCCTGGAAGGAAAATCTCAATCTAACCCATTGAAGTAGCTCTTGAAATGAGGAAATTCCAAAACCATGATTCATTACAGCCTTTTCCGCTGCTCTGGAAAACGAATAAATGGTTGTTTATTGATTCACGAGGGCCAATTAAAGAGATTAAAAAGGTGGTGTTTTTGCCCATGATGATAATATATTTGTCCACCACTTAGAATTTTTTTGAGAGAATGATGTGAAATTGGGATCTTAGTTGTAAATCGATGATAAAGTCTGGCTTGTACGTCAGGCAGAACGGATAGGGATAATGAATGAACGAATCACCCTTTTCCAGCCCCTTCAACATTTGGAACCTAAACCAAAAAGGAAAACTTAAGCCAGGTGTGTTAGCATCAAGTGATGTGTAGACAGGCAATATGATTAGATGCTTAAACACTTGGGAGACATTAAAAAATTCGATATGAACTTGAAACTCAAGAATGGCAACAACCTCTGGCATTATGGATGCAGTTCCAATCAATCAGGTAAAATAATACTATATAAGAACCCTGTTGAGATCCCCTCCTGCTTCTAATGGGGCAAAAAAAAAGTGGATTATTACTATCCTGCTTCCGGATTTTCCTGTTGGAGCCTTGTAAAACAATGAAATGAAATTATAATCCTATACTATATCAGTGAAACTAAAAACATATGGAAAATAGCAGACAACTTCTGGTTCCCATGAGTCGCTGGGCAGAAACCAGGAATAGATGCAACCATCTTTGCAAGGACTCGACCATCAAATGAAGAAAAAACTTGGCCAGTGTGCTTTATTTAAAAAGGCTTACAAATCAACAGTGGGATAGAAACCTGGCATGTAAGGCCGTGCACCTCCATTAGAATCTGCATGCGTATAAAAATGAGATTGTAGCTCCCCTGAGTGAGATGATTTCCGGGACCTTGGGTTCTTAGGAGAATCCCAGTAGTCGGTGGAACCACTAGCAGAATAATACATCGATGATGTTGGAAGTCCGTGGAGCTTTGGCAGTCCTGTTGGATCCGAACCAAAATTGTATCCCCTTTCAACCGTTTCAGCTTCCAATGGCAATTCATCCAATGTCTATTAAGAAGCACAAATTTATTAGATGAGGAAGTTGACTATGTTACAATCGAAACTCTATAAACCTGCTGCATTAAACCTAGAAAGAAAATGTCGGATAGCCCAGGAGCATATCCAAATCAAACAAATAATATTCCAGAGCAGCAAGCAGTATGGGTGAAATATGTTATATATCCCGAGTCCAACACTACCGGATTTTATATATATTTCCATATCATGCTTACAGGAAACGAAATAGGAATCAACAATTTATTAAAATGTTGATAAAAAAGTAACTAATTATTAATAAGGTCTAAGGTACTTAATGAAGAACAAACCCACCTTCACGGCCAGTTGAAGAACTTTAAGTGTTTCACGAGTCCGCTTTCTTTTTGTGGCTATCTCCTCAGGTTCTTGCAGCATCTCTTCAAACAAGTTCTCTCTGTTTTGGATGAGGCAGTTCCGATAAATTTATGACGCACAATTTAGCAGACCAAATCTAACTGAATAAAATCGAAGTACCCATGTCACCTGTAAAGTTTTTTGATGAAGACATTGTGCAGTTCACGCTTAGTGTGGTTCACCTACAAGGGTTGTGGAGAAGGCAGAACGCAAAATTAGAAACAATTAAGTACATTCCATATAACGTGAAGAGATCAACCAATCATCTTAGAAATGCTTCCACAACAACTGAAAAAAGAACAAATGAACACACAGGAATCCTAATGATGCTAGATTGTTAGGTTTCAATTGCCATTGATGAAAAAAAAAACTGTTTGCACGATAGTTATTGCTGTTTCAAACGGATAACCTGCCCCTAGCATAGAAATGGGAAAACTTTCTTTGAGTGAAATATCACCCTAAAATGAGATCGTTGCAACTAATTAACCAACTAAAAAATGCTTATCTTCAACATTTACAGTAAAGCAAATGTAATATAATATTTGACATCCACTGAAGGTGGATTCATATTCACATTTCTGAAACCAATGCCCACAAGAGTATATATTTCCAAATAACACTAAATAAAAACCCAAAACTCAACTTTAATACATCAATATATGACAACAAAATATTGAAAAAGCAAATTGCCCTGAATCTCAAATAACAGTAGTAAAAATAGAAGTCCAGAGGTTATCATATAAGACCAATACATGAAATTGGTCATCTACTTGAAAGAAATAGCCGATGTAATTTGGAACTGTAAAAAATCAAATTACAGAAAAAAATTCATAAAAGTATGAGGCCTGTCTACAGGACTTGATTATTACCAGAAAGTGCATAATTGCTTTTGGTACAGAATCCTCAATATTCTTCCGAACAATGTCATAGTATGATCTCAATAGCAATTTAGTGACTGCAATTTCAACAGCCTCCTGCTCTGAATGATTTTCTGACGGCCTTAAGATATTTGGAGGCTTTGAAAAACAAAACAGAAAAATTTTAAATGAAACAAAAACAAATAATAAGAACCTAAAATAGATGGAGATGAAGACTGGCTAGCGAGAGCAAAGGATTTCAGGTAACAAAATGTAAAATACCTCTCTCAAATGGATGATAGAAAAGACTTGGTCCACAGCATCCATGTTGTTAGCTGGTTCAATGTGCGACTTAGTTGCTGCATTCTCTTTAGCAGACACACGAGAACTATCATTCCCACCAAAAATAGATGATATACCCCAACTTGAAACACCACTGGTACTCCCTGAATATGTTGAATAATTTTATAATCTGTTCAAAACTAGTTGCAATATAATTTTACAGAGAGGGAAAGACAAAGCAAATTTGTGTGTTTTTTTTTTAATTTAAGCTCCTAAAATAAAGCAAAACCTTGAGGTGCAACTTTTTCTGCATCTGCTGCAGGACGAACACTCTGCCAGTTTATGCAAATGACAACATAGAATAAAGAGTAATGAATAATGAATTAGAATTCCTGCAAAAGGACGGCCACAAAAATGAATAATAGGAATGGATGTTCATGCCTGGTCAGCCAACCCCCCGTTAGCTTGTCTAGCAAGAATAGCCCTAGACTTGAGGGTCCTTTCTGATGCCGGTGCTTTGTCAGGATCTACACTGTCCTACTTGACAAAAGAAAAAAGATAAGGAACCAGCAATTACGATGAGAACAAATAAGTATGTAACAGTGTCAGATCATTGAGCTAGATAAATACTTTTTGTCTCATAGGGAGAGCAACAGCCCTAGAAGCCTTTATCTGCTGCAGGGCAGTCTCCACAGCCTTACTCCCACCAATAAAATTTGGATGCGAGGTGTTTATGTAGTCCATCTGCAAAAGAAACCCACACATTTAGTCTGCATAACATAACTTTCCCAAGGTAAACAATACAGCGAAGAAAAAGAAGAGAAGCAGTGTGGTGGGGCTGGCTTTCAATTGCTTTCACTGACGAGTAGCAAAATCCTTGTTCCCATTCTAAGCAAGGGATCAAACCTGAATCAACATGTTTCCAAAAACATATGACAACAAAAGGAATGACATAAATAACATCAATGAATTATAGCAAAATGTCATCTGGGTTCATGTCAGCTGAACTTTATTTCATTTTCAGTTGGACTTGAAGTGAGCTTAGCGATGGGAAACAAGGTTTTGGGTTGTAATTATGGGTTTGAGGGGTCACAGCAAGAAAGGAGCTATTGTCTTTGGTGGTTGTTAGCACAAAAGTGAAAAAAGGAAAAAGGGGAGTGGAAAAACAGGGGAAAAGAGAAACTAGTGGAAAATGGGTGGCACATGGTATATGGACAAGATTGTTAATCTCTTTGAAACGAAGATGAGTATTTGGAAACAAAGATGAGTTTTACAGATTAATGAGTCAAAAAAAGAGTGAAATTTTTGCCTCGAAAATGGAAACAACGGAATTGGAGCAAATTGAGAAGTTGACAACAAAAATTGACGAGTTTTCTTAGGTAATAAAGCCCAAAAAAATGGCAGTTCCAAATTTTCAAGCTCCAAAAGAAAGCATTAGTATAAATGTTCCTATACAAATTAAATGGCGGTTGTTACACAGGGTAACAGGCTGATAAACCAGAAATGCTTAGAAACAACAGCCAACAGCACATATCAAAAAATAAAATAACAAAAAACCCGTGCCCAACAGTAAATTTGCAGCCTAGGCAAAGTCTTGGATAAATTAGTCAATGTATTATTAAAAACTGCAACCTGAAAATTATAACTGTAACTAGGGGGATAACCTATCATTGTTCACAAAGATTTGAAAGCATAAAACAATAGAAGATGACTAGCGGAAGAAATCAAGTTAATACAAAAAACGCAACAGAAGAAACATGATAAGAAAAGTAGCATAAACAACTACTTTAGGTATCTTTTCCACAGCATTACCTCCATTTCGATGATGTGACCAATCATGGTCTCAGATGGTTCAAGTCCATCTCGCAAAAAATTTCCAATAACTTCATCCATACGCTTTCTTAGCACAGGAAATCTTTGTAGTTCATTTACAAGACAACGATGACTAATCTGGAAAGAATGAGGAAATTTATTGGAAGATCCAAATATAACTGAAAGTTCTGATGGACTGCATAAATAGAGGTCTTACCTTCAACAACTCATCATATATAAATCGAGCACACTGGAGGCTTGGATCTAACAAACGAGCTATTTGCCTTCTAATTAAGACCTCAAATGGCACCTGCATGAATGTAAATCAAAAGGAAAGATAAGTAAACTACGAAGAAAAGGGAAAGGGAAAATAAATAACATTAGCAAAAAAAGATGCTGAGAGAATATAGTTAAAAAGATTGCAAGGTGAAAGAGGGGCAAGGGAAAGAAACAAATCTTACTTCCGGTACAAATAATGCAGATCTTGGACCAGTAGCATTCTGAATGGCAGTTCGAATATCATCATCAGTCAAGTCCTCACAAGGATCAACCTCCTGCATGACAAACATCGCCACATCAAATAGAAAAGTATCATACAACTGATTTACTCTCAAATACCATATCATTTTACCTAAAGGGTGTTTTTGCAGAGTTCTCATGCAAAACTATATATATAAATCAAAAGGTAGAAAGCATTGCATAGACAGAAATACCCAATAAACTAAGAATTTTCAAACCAAACGAATCAAACTAAGAAGTCTTACACAATTCCAGTGTACTAGACAAGAAAGAAAAGAACTTATGTAAGAAGTTTCTCCTTGATATCCACATCAAATTATACTTTATCTCTTCCCTTGATACAACTAATACGTCAAACAACTTTTGATCAACTGCAACATCAATTCTTATGCTTGTTAATACCATAGATGCCAACCAACCATAAAGAAAGCACATAAAACATGGAATAGCAATTCGGTGATATATATCTATGTGCCATTTTCCAGAGTTGATATACTTCTAGATAGGCCTCCATGTCTTTATACTTAAGAGGTTTCTAATGGGCAATGACCTCCACTTCTCTTTGCACCATGTTTTACACTCCATCAAAGTAGATCAAAACAGTAAATACAGAACTTATGAAAGCAGTACCCCATTAAGTAAGGATACATATACAAATAGACTCCAACAGCAAAAATCTGATAAATATCACCAAGGAAGGAATTAAAAAATGCACACCTCTAAACTTTTCACAAATATATTTTGAAATATATAGTGAACACGTGCTCCACCAGACAGCTCAGAAGTTGACATCTCTTCATTTTTCCCTTCTACCATTGAAGAAAATGCTGCAATCAACAAGAAAATTTAACACTCAATAAATGTAGCTGCACATCAAGAATGTAAAACAACAAAGATAAAACTCAAAACTTTAACCAGAGAGAGTACAGTTGGCATGATGAGACTTACCATCTGAGTATTTTGATAGAATGTTTAAGAGAAGTGCTCCCTGACCAGCCTATTAGAAAAGATTTAATTAAGTAGTTAGCAAAGAGCAAAGATAGCGTCAGCAGGAGGAACCAAACTAAATGCTTCAAAAAATTAGTAAGAGTAAGCACCAGCATTCAACCAAAATTGCATTTTGTACATCAAGAATTGACAGCTAATAACAGATACTCAAGTTGTATTTAAAGTGCTATTAACCATACTTTATCAGAAGTTCATGTAGTAGTTCATATAACAAGAACAGAACATAGATCTTGATCCAACTGTTAGGTTTAACAATAAAACCTCTATTTCTGCCTTTTCCCTTCAATTTAGGTTGAATAAGCATCACAATCATGAGTCATGTCCAAGTCAACATGTCTGACATAGAATTTTGAAGGTATGGTGCATAGAGTGGATTTGGGTAAAAATGGTAAAAAATGATCTCAACCATATTGAAGAAGGCATTCGAGCAGTCAAATATACATGCCTTTGATTCTGTGATTTCTCCATAACTTGCATGTTCCTTTGCCAGGGACACCATTGCAGAAGTGATGCGTGACTTCAGCCCTGGTAGTATGGCTTTGATATGTTGAACCAGAATCTGGGAATGAAATCAGAGAACACTCCAAAATCACGTAATCTATTTATTCAATTTAATCCACCAACAAAACTACCAAGCACATTAGAGTAATCATGTGATAATTTAGTAATAGAAGCAAAGCAAGAAGCACATACTATTAAAAAAAAAGGCCACAAGCTTAAATATCATAGGTAATCAATTATCAACCTGGTTTAACTTCTTAGCCAACTGAGGCACGCCACAACGATCAGCTAGACCATTATACACCTAGACATCAATGTACAATAAATAAGATAAAGAGAGTACAGAGAACACTTAATGCTTATAATTAATTTTACATCTAATAAGGAATAGAAATTATGAGATAAAGCAGCCATACCGGACGACTGCGGAAAAACTTCTCTTCCGCGACAAGGGCATCCTTGATGCTTCGGTTGAGTATAATATCCTGCAAAGGTAGTACATGCAAGAAAATATTGCTTCATCAGTGATAATGCTACTCTTGCTTATAGATGGTTAGCAGCTAAGACTTCTGCAATTAACATTCCAGCAAGCAAACAACATGTCTCAGCCACCCAAGCTGAAGCACTTTGATAATTTCAAATGGAACTAATTTATTACATATATGTTACTAGAAACTCTTTTGTGGTAACTTTAATTTATTATGATATGCAATTTGCTAAAATTTCATCAAATACCAAATTCTACAGGGTGCAGCACATTCCAAATATATAGGCACATTAATCAACAAGGTTAAAAAGCTATGACTAGTGTAAGGCAGAGTCTACCACGCTAGTTTCTGAATTTTTTTTTTTTTGTATTACAAAATCAGCAGAAGCATGTCCCATTGCACCACTTTCATAGTCAACAACACTAAAAATCATGTTCTGCTCCTGCCAGGAGAGATACCCAGGCACTTGTTACCACGTTAAATAAAATGACATCTTACAAAACATACACTAAGAAAAGCAAGGCATGAGAATATCATTTGATACTAGGCATCAAAAGAAAGTATGACCGTTCAAACAGAATAACTTACTCTCTGAAATAATCACCTATACCACTTTCAACACTCGGTTGTTAACCATGAAGCACAATACAAACTATTTGACAGACCAGCGCAAAGAAAGGAAGGAAAACATACTGATGAAAATGAACTAAAGAAACAACATTTTCTTTGTTATCTTCCTTCGCAAAGTATAAACAGCAATCCAAGAAAAGGAATATGAAAAAGGGAAGGAATGTGAAGTTAGACTCCATTAAAATAAGCACACACAAGGTGTTAGCGGTAATTTTCTTTTAAGATTGTCTTCTTACCTCTTGACTACGGTTAACCACACCAACATAGCCAAGACGGAGAGGAATCACTTTTCCTAGTAGCAAATTACGAGCATCTGTACCTCTGTCCATAATATCCAACTGAAATCAAAAAAGAAATATATCAAAAATCACAAAAATGCTGTTAGGGTTTTCAACTACTACCCACTCAGAAAGAAACACACACCTTTGTGATTACCCCAATAGTTCTGTAACCTGTCAAAAGAAGGCCAAAGTTGAGAACTTCAATATCATAAATAATTCATAGCCACATGGAATAGGTTACGTAAACTTACCATCTGGATCAGCATTTCCTGCAACCTGGAGAGCATCAGAGTTTGCTAAATCTGAATTTGCTGGTGTAACAGCAAGAATTAGACAGCTTGGCTTCTTAATGTATGACATGATCATGGTCCTAATCCGTGCTTCAATATCGGAGGGTTGATCACCCACAGGAACCTTTGTTATACCAGGTAAGTCAACAAGTGTGATATCAAGAACATTTGGCGAAAAAATCTTCAAACGAATCTGTTTGTCGGAGACACCTTTGTTGTCACCAGCTTCCTTGGCCGTCTCAGCCTGCACACAGTTTAAACTATTAAACACTAAAGCAGGAACATAAAGGAAAATAAATGTGATTAATTTTAACTTTCATATTCAGCACAATCTGGACGCTATTTCTTCTTCTTCTTTTTGTTTTACCTCGTCCACCACAAAAGTAAGTTGAAAGATCTATGAGCATATTAAAAGCTTATGAAATTCTTAATTTTGCTTCCATTACTCTCCTGTCAAAGGGCCTCATCAATAGTTACTCACTTCAATAATCTAATTTCATATTCATTTCATCAATGTAATTAACCTTGCCGCCATACCCATTCCCACAGCTCCACTTTCCCAAATATCTCAGTAAAAAGCTTAAATGAATGAGAAAATCTTCCATCTATTCTTTTCTACATCAGACACATTTATAAAACTGTGGAATACCTCTGGCTGATCAAAACAAAAACTAAACAAGCAAACAATTCAGTAATCTAACATAAACTTCCCCGGCAGAATAAAATGTATTTAATGAGCATTTTCTATATAAAAATGAAAACTATAAACACAAGCACCAACTTGAATTTCTCTACGGATCTCGGAGAAATCAAAAAACCGTTTTCCAGGGTGATGCAAAAACTCTCCCCACTCTTCCGGACTGCCATCATCTTTTCTCTTAGTCTGAAGCAACTGCAATACCAGAGGTCGGCGCGTACAAATATCGTTGCCACGTGGCAAGAAATCTCTCCCAACTAAAGATTCCAGCACGCTAGACTTTCCGCTACTTTGACTCCCGACCACCGCCACTTGAGGGAGCTCGATCGTCGACTGGCTTCCAAGCTGAGCGAATATGTCTTGCAGCTTGTTAACTATCGGAATCACTGATGAACCTAGTGGCGCTCCTTGAGATTGCTGCGATTGTGATACCGACGCCGTGTGCGGCGGCGAGGTAGGTTCTTCTGCCATGAACGAATCCAGTAGTTGAAAGCCCTAAGGGTTTTGGATGGCAGTTCTAGAGAGAGAAAAAATGAATTACGTATACTTTAGAGAGATAAAGGGAGATTTGGTGCTGCGTGGAGAGGGATCTCGCAAAATTGTGTGATTGGAGACGTTGGGAAATGTCTGTTGGTGTGTATTTCTACAATGAGCGGTTGGTGCTAGGAAGTTAAACTGCGCACCTTCCGATATGAATTATATTTTTTCTTGATATGATTTTTAATTATATTTCAAATATTAATATTAATATTAATAATCAATCATAATTAATTTAAATATCTTCATATTAACTCTTCACTAAAAAGTTATTTTACTGTTTTCTCATCTTAATTTCTAAGAAATTATAGATTAATTTAGATATTAAAATTATTTTAAAATATGAAAATAAATTCCTATAATCTTTGATTTTTTTTACTTTAGATATTATCAATAAAAAAATAATTCTTATTATTAAAATATATTTATTCAAATAATAATAACAATAATGTATTTATTATAATTATTATCATTCTTCATCATGGTTTAATGATTTACCCAGTTATACATCTGCAAGTCTAAGAATGACTTGATGAATAGATGGTCGGTCAGATGCTTTAGCCTTGACACAGTCCAAAGCAAGCTCTGTGATTACAATGGCGGCTCTTTCGGAGCATCCGGTAGTTGTCAATGCCAAATCCACAGCATGTCCTTTTTCCAGGTAAATTCTGGTAGCCCAGCGGGTTATGTGCCAAGGCGGTCTCACTCCTGCCAATGAAGATTTCTCTTCCTTGGTATCATCACCCCTAAATTGTATATATCATCTGCCCTGTTCCCTGATCATGCAATAATACTTAATTACATAAGATTAAATGATTTTGGAATTAATGGATATAAGGGTGTTTGTGTTATAAAAGAAATTGCATCGGTAACTTGCCTGAGCTTGACTGTGAATGTCCTCCCTCCATGGCAACCATACCAAAATCAGCTAATTTGGGAGTAAAGTCCTGTTGAATTAAATAGTAAATCAATGGTCGATTCATAGAATTAATATGGGATTTAAGGTAGATTTTATGATTGTTAATGGGTTAAACCTTATCCAATAAAACATTATTAAGTTTTAAATCTCTATGGACCAACGGAGGCTTTTGGGCATGCAACATCCGAACTGCATTGGCGATCCCCTTTACAATTTTAAGAGTTCTGCTCCAATCCAAACCTATAACAACACCCATCCACAGCAAGAACAATCCTTAATTATATTATCAGCATGCACCTCGTCAGAAAAAACACCTGATAAAATCACGTAGTTATGTTTTCAAAATACAATAAAAGTCGAAAGCATAAAAATGAATTAGATATCATAATAAAAAGAATAATATTTAAATATTTTATCAATAATTTATCTATATTTAAATTAATTCATTTATTATTTGATTAATCAATCTTTTTATATTAAAATGAGCGAAGAGTATTTAAGATAATAAATACAACTGTTAATTAAATATATATTTATAATTAACTAATTAATGAAGTTGAAATATAATTAATTAATTAATAAGATACGTAAATTTAAATTGCCATATAATTAATTACCAGCTAATTTGCTCAATAGAGTTCCATTATGCATAAACGGATACACAAGATAGAGCCTTGCGGGAGTTTCACAATATCCAATCATTTCAATGATATTTTGATGCAGCAATTTGGGCAAGTATTCCTTTTCAGCCTGTGAAGTAAAAACATTTATTTGTACGATTTAAAATGAAAATTAAAATATTTAATAAATTAGGGTACTTTAACTTTGAACCACCAATCATGTTAATGATCGATCAGACTGACATGACAGACTAGTTTACCTTCGTCTAAATCTAATATATATATATATATTTTTTCAACGCAAAGTGAGAACTTGCCTCATTTCTTTATCTAAAGCTCAAATTTACCTGCCAATGAATTCTTACTCTTTCTTCTTTGCTGCGAAATACTTTGACGGCTACTTGTTTGCCATTGATGTTGCTCTCCCTTCTCCCACGAATGATTCCATGATAAACTGAACCAAATGCTCCTTTCCCAATAAACTTTCTTCCATTAAATGCCTCCAAGTATGCATTTACTTCCTCAACTTCAAACGATATTACAGTACTACCTGAACCTGATGAAGAATCTGCAATGAACCCTCCAATCACCTTCATCAGTTAAGGCTTGAGATCAAATCAAACCTAAATAGAAGCATTTCTATGCAAGAAGCATGAATATATAACATCACTTGCACATTTCCATTTGGAAAGTTTGGTTAAAATCCATAAACAAACGATAGTCAAGCAATCTGCATTCAGGTAATTAAGCAAATTATAAGAAACTGAAGTAGAACTGTTTGTCAACTCAGTTACTTGATTCATTGATGGGTTTAATATATATATACACATACACACACTGCAGGCTGTACATATAAACATATACACGTCAGTAGCTCACACAAGTAGAAAGAAAGAACTGGGAAATGAAGACAGAGAAAGCAAGTAGACAACCATTCTTGAAGAGATGAAAACAAGAGGAGCAGTTTCCCATTTTACAGTGCAAAGTTGCAGATGCAGTCGTCTGAGCAAGAACGAGGAAAACGGGGGAATTCGGAGAAGGGTTTTACGAGTTCAGACAGCACTTCTTCTCATGCACAAGTATATATATCTTCTGCTGCTGCTTCTTTTTTTGTTTGTTTTGGGTTTTGAAGCAGGCAGTCCCATACATCTTCGGACGAAACAAAGTGAGGAATATAGTTTTTTCTATATGTTGGTTTCCTGTAGATGTCTCTTTCTGTTTACTGTTTCCACCAGATAACATGACATCAATCAACTCTATGCAACTTAGTTTTTAAATCCTTGAGCCCTTTTCCTAGGTGGGTCGTTGATGGCTATGCGTAGCAACCAATAAAAGCACGAGATATTGCCATTGAATTTGGCCATTTTAGAGTTTTTAAATCGTCAAGTCAAGGAAGATGATGCAGAACCAGGTTGATCCTGAAGCCCGGAAGCCGCAAAATCTTAGAGATAATGACAAGAGATCAAAGGTATGTCTTCTTTCAGTAAACTCTCGTATTCAACTTATGGTTTGCTTTATCATCCATAATACAAGTCTGCCTCCATTTCCTTTTTCCTCTGCAGAAAGGAATTGACATGGCAGATAGATTCCAGGGTGAGATCCATATGAATCTCTAACCTTTCCTTTCTTAAAAATGACATTTTGGAAGATTATGATTTCCATCTTCTCATTTTGCTTGATTCATTTCATTTGCATATGATTTGTTTAAGTTGATATTTTCTTTTAATTATCTTTTATTCAAAATTTATATGTCTATTATTTTTTATAAATCGATTCTTATCATATTAATAATCAGATGAATTGATTTGATATAAACATGATTTACTAATTTATGTGAGAATATTATTATCTAATTATGATTTTATGAATTAAATTTGTTTGAATTTACTTTTTAAAGTTAATATTTGATTTTTTAATTCTATCTCAAATTTATTTAAATTAATTATTTGATTTTTTAATTCTATCTCAAATTATTTTTTACAAAATAACTTTCGGAGAAATATTCCTTCCCCTATTTTTTTTATTATTTTCTAACAATAATTTTAATAAAAATAAAAAATAAAATTATAAACTTTTTTTTCCAAAACGGTGTCGTTCATTATGAGGCCTGCTATTTTCTCTGTTAACTTAACACACAAGCTTTGTTCGAAATTTACTTTTCTAGTCTTTAGATGTAAAATAAAATAAAATAATTTGAAAAGCTCTAATATCTGCTACTTTGTTGGGAAATAATCCTCTACGCACAAAAAGTTGATATATACCTCCATCCAATCATCGCTTGCCACGTAGGAATCACGTTAATTTCATTTTGCAACAGCGGATAATTGCCAATACCTGGCCTTTATAAAGACGGTACTTCATGTCAGAGTTCTCAAAAATCTCAGACGTGAAGCTCGCCATCCCTTCAAATAGACGTGGTTTTCCTCCAACCATCATGCCTCGTCGTAGCTCCGGTGGTCAGATATTTACCTTCTCCAATGTGTTTGTTTATCCTTTTCTGTGTGTATTGGTCATTTCCTGGTTCTGTCGTTAATTTATGGCTTTGTTTGTTCCGGTTCTGCTTCTTTTCTTTTTCGATTTAGATCGAGAAAGTAGTGATGCAATGACAAAATGTTTGTTTGTTTTGTTAGTGGGTTTTATGTGGATTTACATAAAGTTTGTTACTTTTTAGGGTTTAGCTGATTTTGTGTGCGGATAAAATGGTTTGCTGTTTGTAGTTGTTTTCTATGAACTAGGGATTTGGGTGTCTTGTTAAAATTGCCTTTTCTTTTGTCTTTTCATCAGTTAGATTATGTGAATTTTTTCGCTAGTATTTGCTGTTTGTTGCTTCATATTCCTGGTCTATATTTACCTTTGCTTCATTTTGTTCTTCGAAGATGCCCTATTCAGGCATTAATTTGGCACAATTTTCTGGGTATCAAATCACGTTTTATCTTGTGCTTGTTCGTGTTTTATGCATACATATTAATGCAATTGGAGATTTTTGTGTTTGTGAGTAATAATGTTATGATTCAACTTCTTTCGCAGGAAGATCCGCTCCTAGGCCTGCTACTCGTTCCGCACCACCACGCAGCCCACCACCCAAGCCAGGTACCATTTCTTTGCATTATCTTATAGTTGTGATTGTGGTCTTTTACTTGTGACCGGTTTTGTACATAATCGTTTTGTTTTTTTAACTTTATTTTATATTTGGCTTATTTAGCGGAGCTTTAATTGATGGTGTTTTTTTGGTTTGATGCAGTTAACCATGCTCCTCCTCCAGCTCCTGTTCAGAGCAGCGGTGGTGGATTTCTTGGAACCATAGCTCAGGGTATGTTAGGAAGGCATATAACACGTCCTTTTTACTTCATTTGTTTCATCTAAATCTAAGGAAAACCCTGTACTTTTTCCCTTCTTTTATGTCAGGCATGGCATTTGGCACGGGGAGTGCTGTGGCTCACAGAGCTGTAGATGCTGTTATGGGTCCTCGCACAATTCAACATGAAACTGTGGTTTCTGAGGCTGCTGCTACTGCTCCAGCACCTGTTGCCAACAGTGGTGGTGGCGCTGATGCATGCAGTATTCACTCGAAAGCATTCCAAGATGTATGCACACTTTACTTACTCAACCTATTTTCTCATGTCAAGTTCTCAAATCTTGAAGTGTCTAGTTTTTGCGCATCCCATATTCTTTGGTCACCTTTATCGTGACTTTGGTTTTCCACTAAGCTTTATTTCAATTGTTTTGTTTTGAATATTTATGCATGTATATTTAGAAATGAATTTGAAACTGAACTTTTATGTTTCTTCCTAGTCAGAGATCTTTCTTTCATAAATTCTTAACTGGCTGTATTGGTTTGCTCATTTTTTCGTACTTCTGACTTGTTTATCTTATAACTGCTTTTAACTTATTTATCTGGTTCTGGTATTGAGTCTCTAAATCATATTTTCCGATTGTTTTCTTGCAGTGCGTGAACAACTTCGGAAGTGATATTAGCAAATGCCAATTCTACATGGACATGTTGGCCGAGTGCAGGAAGAACACAAGCTCTGCGTTGAGCGCTTAAATATCAGCTTGAACTGCTATACTTTTATCATGATGTTTATAGTGAAATGATAGAACCATATCCTATCCATCTACTGGGTGAGGATCCCATGTTGATAAGATGTGGGGCAATCACTTAGCGTGGATGTTATGAATGTTACGAACCAATTATGTGAGGTTTTACTGGCATTTGAACTCTACTGTTATAGGGTATAGAAGCAACTCCTTTCTTCCATCTATATGGGAGGAGGACGCTGCATCAAAATGGGTGTCAATTATAAAATCCTAATTTTGACTTACCAAAGCCTAATTTTTCGAACCATTTTTCATCCTCTGGACATGAACATTGATATGAACCATTTTTCTAACCAATGTCTCTTCCTTGTTTTCGAATATTCTCAACAACTATGATCTAAGATTGGAAGCCATAACATTTAACATCTATACCTATAATTATAGTAAATCTATGAAGAGATGGAATAAGCAAAATCCATTATATACAATAATTCATTCCATAAATATAATATATAATCCAAACAGTCTTCCTATTTTTCTATACGTATCTTTGAAGTGTCCTATTTGTGAAAACATTTATGTTTGTTGCATGTCCAAGTAGACGGAAGCATTAAGGCATTTCTTCATCAGGACTTCACTCTGCAAGCTTTCTCCCCCACATTTCCTAGCAAACCATAAGAACTCACGTTTCCAGCTAGTGCATGTATTTGATTCACGAAAAAAATGCATATACTATTGTGACCGTTACATATGTATAACCTCAAATGATTTATTGATCCTCTGTCGATAGATACTTATGGATTTAGAGATATAAAAAGAGGAATACCATTTACATCTCAAATTGTAACAAGAAATGCTATTTGAATAGTAATGAATAAGGGTATCCAACATGCAATAATAACAACTATTTGCAGAAATGATATTAAGCTTCGTACAAGATTCTCTAGAAATGTTGGAAGCTGATAGCACACTCTCTTCCGGAAAACCGACATTAAAGAACAATTTTTTTTTGAACCAACATTAAAGAACAAGTTGATGGATATTTTCAACCTCTTGGTTACATAAGTGGCAGATGTCAGGCTGAACCATCCCCCCAAGCCAGTCGGCTGATAAAACTTTGTCGAGGAATCACATGTGATCGCCGTACAACTCTCGCCCATGGAACTCCTACTTTAGCCGCTCGGAATGCCTCCCAATAAGAACAAGCAACACCCCGACGGGGTAGCTCAGCGGTAAGGGTTTGGAACGGATGGTACTAGGTTGCGGGTTCGAGTGGTGGGGAGCAACTTGGTTTGTAAGTCCCTAAGGAGAAGGGAGGAGCAACAAGGTTTGTAAGCCCTGCTGGAGTTTGCGTCGGGAGCCAATACTCGTACTTGTTGACTGAGATCAGATCCGGATTTACCCACCTATGGTCTTTGAGGGTTGGGTTATAGGTCCAGGATTAGGGGAGCGCAAGCACCGACACAGATACCTGGATTACCAAAAAAACAAAAAAAACAAAAAAGAACAAGCAACTGTCAATCCACCAGACTTTGTCAATTTCCATGTCACAACGTCTTCACTATTATTATTATTATCAAAAACATGTTTTGTAAAATCCTAAGCAGATTTCGTTCATTGTATCTGTTGCAGGGTCTGTGTGGAAGTCCGTGCCTTTCCAGAGAAAACTTGGGCAAATGAGATCAAACTCTTGGCGAGCAGCGGTTGGAAGGACAAAAAGTGAATGCCCATGGAAAGAGCATGCAGCTTGCCCCAGCTGCAGTACACTCGCAAAGAGGTCCACTGCATTACTCTTCTAGTTATGCATTCAATATATGGTCTGCGGTATTTATTATATAATTGATAATCAAACGGTAATAAAATATAAACAAATGAACTTTGAAATATTAAAAACGTTGTAATGTATTTATTCCCAAGTAAAAACATTGCAAATTGCCGTTCCACAAAACCTTAGCAGTCTCTCTCTAAATGAAGGACTACCTCTTAATCAAAGATATGTCCTACCCAACTTGCTCAACACTTTGCTAATCTACCTTCTCTCATTTAAAAGTTCCCTTCTTCATCCCTTTCTTTAACATCCAACTGCCTCTTCAACTTCTTCTGCCTTATTTACAATTCAATTTCAGATTTTTTCTTTGGAGAAATTGAATTCTTTGTTATGCATTATAGTCTGCTTTTGAGAAAGTTGGTGCACATTTTCCTCCATGTCTCCCTGTCTGGCTCTTGTTCAACCAAGTTTGCCTTGATCTCATCAGCATACGAGTCCTACAATGGTAAATTACAGTTTTTTGAGTAGACCATCCGGTTGGTGATTCATAAGCGAAAATGATAGGCCGTTTCGTACCTCAATGAAACCACGTTGGAGAAGTCTGTCAATCAAGTGGAGAAGGATGTCTCTTGTGTACTCAGGATGACCTTGAATGCCCATGATGTGATCACCAAATCTAAACATCTCAATCCCAGTTTTCGCAGACCATGCCATCACCTCTGCTTTTGGAGGGAGTTCACGGACCTAACATGTTAAAAACAAGGTAGCATAAACATTAGAACATTTTCATAAAAAAATTGACAAGAAAATCGAAGTATGCAGAAGTGATTTGATAACAAACCTCGTCTCTATGACACTCGATTATAGATAGAGGTGTTAATTGTGATGAGAAAAGCTTTGATGAAGTTGACAAGTGAATGGCTGTAACACCTATATCCCAGCCAGAGACAGCACGACCAGTCTTTCCTCCAAGTGCGCGTGCTAGTATCTAATCAAAACAATACAGAAACTCAATAAGGAACAGACCAAGACAAGGGGCGGATCGGGAAAAAAATATCTATATAGCGGTCCCCAACTATTTCTGGAGTAGAATGTACATAGTTCATGAAACTAATAACCCAACTACACATCAACCAGGAAGTTAGAAATGAGATTACTGGCAAGTTAAGCATCCCTCTCATACCAACATTATGGCTCATCAATTAGTTAGCATCAAATAACAAAAATGAATAGGACAGGAAACTATTTAGCACGCCTCTTCAATAGCGAACTGCCGCCATCAGTGATCATAAATGAAAAGCAAGGATGACCGAAATTACAGGCAGTACTATAAAAATTGAAGTTTTACGTAAAGGTAGCGTCCCATATGGCCACCGACAGCTCTTATCTGCCACTCTTACACAACATGTGTAGGATTTATGTGACTAACAAAAGATTTTGTCCATATTAAGGACTATGCACGTGTTGATTCATCAGTAAAAAACACATCATCGCACCCTATTATGATAACAATTGTCTAACACATGTGATGCTTATCTTACTAAGCACCCAACAGAACCCACCTACCCTTATGTAGGTCACATTTGAAAAATAAAGAAAATAGACATATTTGATGTTTAAAATTAAAGATGACAGAGACTGGTAGACATATTAGCTGCAAACATTATCATAAGTTAATAAGAATAGTACAATCATGCACACATGGATGTCAATCCCTTCACTGAAAAAAAATAAGAGGAAAAGAATATTTTGTGTGGGTAGTGGCTGAAAATAAAAGAACATTTTGTGGGTTTTCAAATTAAATATCTTTTGGAGCTCAACAAGACCGACTTTTCTGTACTTAGATTTTCCACACCACTTTTGGATATAAATAAACCTCGTTTAAAATTAGCGACTGGGAGAAACAAGGCTGGCCCTTTCAGTTTTCAGGACCCAAGTAAGTTGGTTTTGTTGATGTAAATCTACTGGCTATGAATTGATGGATGGAATTGGATGGCATTCGACTTTAGAAAAAAACCAAAAAAGCATCCATAGCTAAGATCTTCTTCCAAATTCAACGGGAAGTTTAACCCCACAACAGTACAAGCTGAGGGAAAAAGAAGAAAGTTGAACCCCCTGAAACTTGGATTTCACACAGAAAAACAATCTGAAAAGGATAGGCAAACATATCAAGGCAGACGATAGATAAATCATACATGTGGATGAATGTAAGTGGACCACGTACCCATTTCATGTTCTCCATTACCATAAAGTCTATCATTTATTTTTTAATTCCACGGAACTTCTGATATCATTTTTTATTCATATTATCATCTTACTTTTAGCTCATCTTGACTAGATTCTAGAAAATAAAAGACAAACAACCAATTCCTCATGGAAATAGATCTTCCTACCCTTTACAAATAAACTAAGGAATTTGCTTGGATGTAATTTCGAAACTGAAAAAATCCCTCATGGAATCCTGACCTCCTTGATATAAGGAAAATTTTACTTCTTTTTTTAATATCTTTAAATGTAAGGTCTAGAACCATGTATGAGGAATCTTTTCCTCAGATCCAAACAGCGCCAAAACAGCTACTAGCAAACAAGTTCTGACCATTTCATAAACAACAAAGCACCTAAACAGGCAGTTATGGAGCCACAAACATTTTTTTTTTCTGAAGAAAAAACTCAACATCAATCCAATGATCTAAAAATAGATTAAATTGTTCTTTCCATTCAATCTGCAGACTAAAGTTTAGTGAATAAAATTAGCATATCAGAATGAGAAGAACACATATTCAGATGTCAATGATGGTAAAAACAAAAGAAAATTCATAAAATAGTAACAATGACTATGAAATAAAATCAAATACCTGGTGTCCAAAGCAAATACCCAGAATCTTTTTCTTCATGGAATCCAATTTCTTCAAAAGACTGATAAGTTTACAGATCCAAACATCATTTCCATGAGCATCATTACAGCTACCAGTAATAACAAACCCATCAAATGTTTCAATCTCGTCATCATCAGGAAATTCACCATTTGCTACCTTATAAACAACCCATGTCTCTCCTTCTTCACCAAGCATTCTCACAAACACACCAAAATAACCTCCATATTTCTTCTTCACGTAGTCCGAGTCCTCTGCACATAACAACACTGCAAATCTCTTTCCAACCAATTCCATTTTCAATTAAAGAGAGATTCTCTTTGATAAAAAAGAAAAAAAGAAAGCTTTTCTATCCTTCTTTTCTGGGCAGTTGGATTGAAAATGTGACTCTATAGATAGAGTTGAAGAAACTGATCAAATGGGTTTTCTTTCCTCTGCAACAGAATGGAAGAATTTAAGACAAAGAGGAAAGAAATCAAGACAAACAGAGAGAGAATTGAGGAATTTATGATCGTCTTCTTCCTCCTCTCTCTGTTTGTATATGTTGTTAGCGTGGAAAAGAGCTCATATAGCCCTCGTATATACTAAGGCTGTCTTCCTAAACTAACCATGGAAATCATCGATTTTCACAATCATGTCCTAACAATAAGTGAATTTCCGAAAACACCCTTGGAGAGAATGCTTAGTATGTTCACTTGACAATGTCCCTTTCTTTATGGGGGGAGAAGGGGCAATTAAATTCTTAAAATTTATTACAAGACAAGATAACAAAGGAATGAATGTGACTAGAATTGAGGGAAAGTTAAAGGGTAGTTGTGAATCTTGTTGGGAATTGCAGTGTCAATTAGCTTGTGTTGGAACCACCAACTACAAGTAAATCTTTGGTTTAACTAATAATCTTTCCTTGTCATCCCTTTCCAATTGTGATTTTGTTGGATTTAGTTAGTTTCCTAACTTGGGCTGTTTGGGTTTGGACATGGTAATTATATATTTAATTAGATTCTTAAGTGCATCATTGATTGATTTTCACTTTCTACGTCATCTTAACTTCTCCAAATATCAAATTACTTAAAAATCTAATATTTTATCGAATCATTAAATTTTTTTATATATTAATAACTTCATTAGATAAATAATAAGTACGGTATAAATAATTTCGATTCCTTTTATTTTATTTAAGTTTGACCAATTCATAAGTGAATTAACTTGAGTTTCGTTTTTTAAATTTTTTAATATATCACGAACATAAATAAGTTTACTCAAATCTTAAATAAACCTAATCAATATAAATTATAAAATAAAATTTTTATTTTTTATTTAAAAATCTGAAAATATTAATAAAAGTATTATATGTATGAATATTTATGATTTTATATTAATAATTAAATGATAAATATTTTTATACTTTTATATGATTATATATTTAAAATTATATTATTTTTTAGATAAAACTAACAAATTAGTTCACAAACTTCTTATTGAGTTGAATCATGAGCTTAAAATAATTAATTGTTGTTTAATTGGAGCTCGATTGATTTATTAAATTGTTATTTTCATAAATATTTTTAATAATCTACTATTTTTGTTTGATTTTCAAAAAAATAAAATTTCTATTTTATTAGAGAATTTTAATATTTATTTATTACTAAGAAAGATATATAAGTGATTTAATTTAAACATACTAATAATTAAACTCAAACTAATATAATTAATTATTGATTTCTGTCACATTAATCTCATTGAATAGATACTTAACGCATTTAACAAAATAAATTGAAGAAAGAGATCTAACGACCATTGGAGATTGACTTTCTTAAATAAATAAAAGGCATTTTATTCCCTGGATTTCAGCTTAATCTATGCCATAATTTTATACTAAAAACATGCCAATTTAAAAATCTTTCACAAATAATAATAATAATAATAATAATAATAATAATAATGTTTAAAACATAATTAATTTGATTGATTATGAATTAATTATGGCGCCAATCCCTCACTTTTTCATTTAAATCTTACTTAACTTTTCTGATGATGAATTAATTACAACGCTAATCCCTCACTTTTCCTTTTTCAAAATATCATCACCATATTATTAATATCATTAAAATTATTTTTTATTACAATATTGATTTTTATCAACTTCATTTTAATTTTTAAAAAAATAATATTATTAAAAATTTAGCAAAAGAGCTTCATGATTCCTTCGTAGCTCAAACTTAAAATTATTTATAATGATTGATTCTCCTTATAAATCCTTTTTTTTTTTATAATAAGTCAGTAATTAAATCAAATACTAGATAATTGATTAATGTAAAAAATCATATAATATAAATTTCACATAATAATATATGAAAATGATATATATATATAAAAGTTACAACTATATAAATATGAGATATATTTCAAAATATCTATTTAGAAAAAAAAATAATATTTATTATGTTTACATAATAATTTAAATAATATAAATTTATGAGATATAATTTTTCAATATTAATTATTCCATATCATTTTCATTTCTAATATTTTAAATAATACAATATTCAAAGATTTATATGATATAAATTGAAGTTAATATTATGTGTAAATATAAATGAAATTATAAATGAAATAATAAAAAATTTAATAAATTATTAATAATTACAACAGATTAAGGTTACTCAAGGGAAGAAAGATCCTTTTCCGCTACTTCTAGAAGAACACTTTTAATTATACATAAATAATAATAATATTCCTCATCATCATTTTCTTTCCCAAGCTTTTTATTTTAAATAATAATAATAATTTTTTAATATCGATGAAAACATTGGATGTGGGCGGATGAAAACAGACTAAGAAAGCAAACAGTTTTGACAGTTAGAAAAGGGTTTTGTTGTAGACGATACGAGATGCTACGTGATAACGCTAAATACACGTGAATATACGTTTATAATGTGAGTCTCCGGCCTTAGATAACATCCCCCATCACTCTTTTACCTTTTTAATTATTATTACTTGATAATAATTATCAATTAGTTATTTAATATTTTAAAATTAATGTATTTAGTCAAACAAGTTTTTCAATTCAAAATAATAAAAAATAAGTTTAAAAGCTACCGTGAATATAACAGAGAAATAATATTTTAGTTTAATCAAAAAGATTAAATATTAGTTTTTAAAACTTATTATTTAACGAGAAAAATAAAAATTCAAGAAATGTAAATTTAATTCGGATATACAAAATTAAATCGGATCAAATAATCGAATTGAACGAATAAATTTATTTTAATTTAATTTAAAATTTTTAAATTTTTAAATTAAAAATTAAAAAATAGATAGAAATCAAACCAAAAGAAGTTTGAAAGCAGCTATGAGGCCGGAATTCAGGACATGCTAAGCTTAAAATAATATTTATAGAATTATTTTAAATTAATTATTCAATTATTGTGAAAAACTTATTTTTCATAAACTATCCTTTTCAAAATAATCTATTTACTTGTTTAGAAAATGTTGTTTTCCGGTGAAGCGGTCCAATAGGACATGCGCAACAGCTAGGGGTGAGCAACAGTTTGTTCGGTTCGATTTTGTGAACATTTTGAACCGAACCGAATAAACCGAAAACCAAATAAGAAAAACCGAACTGAACTGAATTATTTGCAAACCGAACAAACCGAACCGAATAAATCGATTATCCAATTCATGAAAACCAAAACCAAACCGAATTCTTTATAAACCGAATAAACCGATCCAAATAAAACCAAATTAATCCATTAAAACAGAATAAACCGATCCAAATAAAACCAAATCAGTACATTAATCCAAATAAAACCAAATTAGTACATTAATACCAAATCAACCGATCCGAATAAACCCAAATTAGTACATTAAAACTGAATAAATCGGTTCAAATAAAACCAAAAACCAAAAGCAATTTAATATGAAATATAGCATGATAGTGAATCCCTTCTAATCCTGGAATTGGCTTCATCTCCATTTGAGAAAGTATAAGTTTCTTTTCTAGCAATGCAAGTCTCAATTGATTGCATTAATGATCTTTCCAAAGCCTTGATATGTGATTCCTCCATTTATCTAGCATAAAAATGATATATAAATTATAATTAGTGATTACTTAATGAGATAGAGAATAACTATAAGCTCCCTAACAAAATTTATGTGATCCTTTTGAAACACAACAAGAAGGAAAGTTCAATAAAGCTTCTCTTTACTGGTAAGAAAATCAATAGATTGATTACATTTTCCTTAAATATGAACAACCTGCATACATCAATTTCTATATAATATGGTACAACATGACTATACCAAATTAAAGCCCACCCCATTGCATTGTTCGTTCCATCTCAAGCCATCCCACCATCATAACAAAATCGATACTCTTATTAAATACAACAGAATAAAAAAGAAATAACAGGAGTCTTTATACCAAACCTATTTCATGTGTCATTTGTAGAGTCCAAAGAAATAGCTTCCAAACCTGAAATTAAAATAAAACATAAAGTCAATTTCAACCAAATAAAAAAAGTAAATAAAAAACAATTATATAAATGTCATACCTTTCTCAAGATTTTCAAGATCATTTAAATCTTCTTCAATGTTGATTGGAATGGATGATTTTCGAATCCAATCCTGACAGCATATAAGACATTATGCTATTTTAGGAGTCAAAGAGCTCCTAAATTCATCAAGTACTCGTCCCCCGGTGCTAAAAGAAGATTCTGAAGCTACTGTTGAGATAGGTATTGCTAAAACATCACGTGCCACTTGTGAAAGGATGGGAAATCAATGACAATTTATTTTCCACCAGGCTAAAATATCAAATGATCATCATCATCCTTAACTTCTTCATTAAGATATTTATCAACCTCTGACTTGCTAATCCGTTCACCCTTCAACTCAACTCTATATCTTTTATATTCGGATTCCACCATTTTTCACTTTCTTTGCCGGATCAGTAATTTCACTCTCATTGATAGCTTCAAAAATCTCATTTCTCTGATTTTCATTTCCAACATAAGTCTTGCTCTTGTACTCATTATACAAAGAAAATAAAAGTGAAGCACTTTCTTTCCTATTTCTTCACCCATATCACCCACATACATCTTACAAAGTGCAAATTGAACCCAATCTAACTTATATCGAGGATCAAGAACTACTGCAATAAAAACCAAATGATTCATCTTACTTGCATCACCCCAATATTTATCATATTTGTCTTTCATTCTACTAGCCATCTTGTTGAAATCCATACCCTCACTTTTTTGCCACTCATTTAAAAGACGATACACAACATAA
>CANYBF010294055.1:0-42678 GCA_948192965.1 Dalechampia spathulata
TATATATGAGAGAGGCAGTAATGTAATTGTAGTTTGGTGGTGGTTTGTACGGTTATTGTAATCAGAACCTTTGTATATTAATGAATATACTTGTTTATAGACATGTTCATTCAATTGAATGTATGTTGTTATCCAGGGTTATGTTTGGTTCTGTTTACGGATTTCACCGCCATACTATCTGTTGTCCCCATACGACGTCTATTTATATGTGTACAGGTGTCCCTTGTAGTGTATACAGTGGTTTTCCATATGAGAGATCATTGTGTATGCTACGGGAGCATGTTACTCCAGGTATGGGCTGGGCGTGACAAAAACAATGATCCATTTGATTGAAAAGTGATGGTATTTAGAGGTGACTTTATATAGGTATTGTCAATGGTCCCTAAAGGAACAAGGTAAGAAACAGTTAATGCAAATATGGTAATATCATATCTTTGGAATAAAATGAAAGTACCTAAATTGATAAATAACACGCGAGCTAGATTAGATGTAATATTTAGTGATTTATTTCAAAGAATGATAGATGGCGAAAAGTCTACAACTCATAATGGAAACATAATCATATAAGATGAAATGGTGGTACAAAATGATGGAAAAGATTCATGCAAGAAAGCATTGATATAAAATGTATTTCTTGATTTTTTTGATAGCTCGATATCATTAGAATACATGGAAAATTGTATAATATTGACAACGAAGAATGAATATGTGGATAAACTGAATCAGATGATAATAGTTATGTTTCCGCGAGAGACTCAAGTATACCTTAATTATGCCCATGTAGTTGATGATGTCAACACTAATTATTAAAAAGAATTTATGAGTAACTTGCAATCAAATGGAATCCCACCATATAGACAACAGTTGAAATTTATTTGCCCAATAATACTTTTAAGGAATTTTAGTACATCAAATGGATTGTGCAATGGAACTCGAATGATATGTAGAAGATTTAGAAAAAATGTCATACATGCTGAAATAACAGTTAGACAACATGTTAATAGACAAATATTACTATTAAGAATACCACTTAATCCACCAATTTAAAAGGAAGCAATTAACAGTACAATTGTATTTTGCAATGATTATAAATAAGACATAGGGATAAACAATATCAAACGTAGGAGTATACTTGTCAAAAGATGTCTTTCCACATGAACAATTATATGTTGCATTATTAATAGTGATTTCAAGTTCAACAATAAAGATATTAATAAAAAAGGATAATTTAAAAAAAAGTAACCGACATGTACAAAAAATTTAGTCTATAAAAGGTTTTGCTATCAAATAGATAAATAAATGTTTATTTTTATTTTGTTGAATGAATGGATGAAAATATTATATAAACAATATTTTAAATAAGTATATAATACTTAAATGTCAAATATTAATTTAAAATTATAAAAAATATTACTATAATAAAAAATTTGAAAAAATGAAATATAAAATTATTACTAAATGACAGATCAAAAAAATCATACTAACGTGCAGCGCACGTTATAAAACTCTAGTTGCCGTAAAAGCCAAAGTTCAACAGTTTTCGATTGGGTATGGCGTCAAGATTATAAGAAAGTTAGATAAATTGTTTTAATTAAATAATAAATTATTAAATTTTAAAATATTTTATAATTAATTAGGATATTCTAATTAATCAAACTACTACCCTTTAATAAGTAATCTATGTTTTACGAGCTTCGAGTAAGATAAACACGAAGAAATAATTAATAATTAAAGAAAAAAGTGATTAGTGGGCATAATTAAGTAAGAAAAAGGAGTTGATGTTAATAATAAGGGATTAACATAAAAGAAAAGGAGTGGAAGAGAAAGAAGATGTAAGCGAAGCACAAGGGGGAATTTTAAGGACAATCTTGACGTGGGACCCGGCACCGTTTTAGTCCAGCTCACAATATTATTATTTATTTATTCATTTTCTTGTTAACACCAGCACACCACCAGCAGCTGCTTTTATGGCTGTAATGCTGGCACTCGCTTCACCAATCCCTCCCTCTCCTCCTCCTCCTCCTCCTCCCTATCTTTGGCTTGAGGATATCATTATTACCCTCATCCCCTTCCCTCTCCTCTTTCTCTCCCTTTCTTTCCCTTTTACTCTCTCGCTTTTCTCCCTTTTTTCCCTTTTCCGTATAATCAAGAAAAAACAAGAATTCCCTTTTATACATATATATATATATATATATATATTTTCCGTTTATGTATATATATTTATATGCTTCACTTTACCTCTTCCTTTCTTATCACTTTTGTTCGAAATCTTGTGTTTATGTATAATGATGAGTTTTTGTAGAAAAAGTGTTCATTCCTTTCTGGGTCTTACCATTCCCATTAACACCAATCTTAATGATTCTAATATTAGTAATGATCTTCATCATCATAAAGCTAATAAATTGTGTGTTCCTGTTTTGACCAGTAGTGGGTTAGGTTTAATTTCTGCTGCTGATATTGATTCTTATACAACACCCCCTAATGTTCTTGAATCCACGACCTTCAAGTCTTCGTCTTTATCGCCTTCTCCTCCTCCTTCTTCGTTACTATTGAAGAAGGACCCAGGGGGGATTGGCTTCATTGATGATGTGGGTGGTGGTGTTAATGGCCTTATGTCTTGTACCGAGAGTTTAGGTTTTGAGAGCTGTGATGAAAGAAGAGTTGATGATGAGATTGATGAGCTGTGTTGCAGGAAGATATCGTCGCCGACCACCACTGCTTGTAAGGTTAATAATTGGAGGAAGAGTAGCATCGGTGAAAGAAGAGAGGTAAAGAAGTTTCCACCACCACTTTCTTCTTTGAATCATAATGGACAACCTAGTTTCTTTCTCAGACCCGTCAGGAAAGATGGAAGATTGGAGTTGACGGAAGTCAGGATCGATAGGCCTGAGATTTTACGCGCCTCTCGAGAAGATGGAAGGTTAAGGTTGCATCTTATTACAAACGAAGAAGTAGAAGAAGAAGATGGAGATGAAGAAGAAGAAGAAAATCAAGAATTCCAACAAGCATATCAACCACAAGAAAACCAAGAATTGTTGGAAGAAGAAGAAGAAGAAGATGATGATGATGAAGAAGAGGAGGTGGAGGAGGAAGAGATAGCTGGAGAATGGAGAATTCCGGTGACAGAAGAAGGGCTAAGGAGGTGTCATGAGTTGGTGAGCCACCATCAACCCCATCAACACCACCACCACCACAGCAATCACCACCATAATTTGCATGTATGGAGCCAGCATTGCGTGACAACAAGGTGAAGAACAAGAGGGCAGGTGGGATGCGAAAAACAGATAAAAGATGGCATATATCATATGTCTGGAATCTGGGTGTCATTCGGACACTATATCCAGAATGTCTGAAAACATTTGGTTGATGATGTGTCTCAACTAGGTTTCAAGAAGTGGACAATGGTGGAAAATCCTTGGGGCTTGACAGCTATTTCGAACACCCTCTTCATTGCTCAACCCCTCAACAACACCACAAAAGGGTTTCAATATTCCAGTGTTACAAACTTGCTTTTTTTATATTTTTTTTTGCCATAATAAGTTGCCACTTGTGAAATACCATTACACCACTTCCTCTGTTGCAAATTGTCAAATTAAGAACAAAAAACACACATTTAATTGTCTAAGAAGAAAGGGGTTTTTGATGCAATATTACTTTCATGCTTTCTTCCTCTCTTGTTGACATGTGTGATGATTGATTCTAAATGTTTAGATTCACGAATCATTTCAAGTTGATAAGATCTCTTCGTTTACGTTCTCGTATCCTTTTTACATGATGACATGAGATGAACAAAAAGAAAGAGATAGGTTTCTCTCGTTTTTGGATATTTTATCTGGGTAATCTGATCTTTCTACATACAAATGTATGTTTGGAAGAATGGTGAGAGATACAAGTGGTGAAGGAAGGGGAAACCAATTGGGGTTTGACATATGTTGAACACTTAGGTGAACCATTCATGAGATTAGAGTGGATTTTCACAAGTAAGCTTCTGAAAAAGCTATGGAAAAGGACTAGGATTGAAGTGACACCCCCACATGCTTTCCTTATTATTATCATCACCATTTTGTGTGTTTCGCATAATGCAAGTTCTCGACTCCATTAATGAAGAGAATCATAATGTTTGGGAACAAATATTTGTCAAATAAACTTAGAGTCGATGGCTCAACATATGCTTTTTGAACCACACGTTAAACCATAATGATTAATTCCCCATGCAAAAAGGTATTTAAGCGATTAGATAAGGATAAGTGTTGACTTCCCACATGTAAAACTCGTGCTAGGAAAAAGAAAGCGTCGACAGCAGGGTTCGAACCTGCGCGGGCGGAGCCCAACAGATTTCAAGTCTGTCTCCTTAACCACTCGGACATATCGACTTCTGTCTCTCGTATGAATTGAATATATTTATCTGCAATCATACATGGCCTAGGAACGAGTTCTGGCAACCTCCTGTCCAATTATATAGAAATATTAAATTTATAGTTTTGTCATTATTAACTATTGATTTTTATAGAATTTATAAAAATTATGACATTAAATCCATATTAAACCTTTATAAATATTTTTAAAAATCAATTATTTTTATAATTTTTCAATGTTTACCTTGGGACTGACTGTGTATTCCAGAAAACAAGCAAAACTAACCATATCAGGATTATTAAACAGGAATTACATACAATTTGATCAGGTAAGAATGGTTTCAGGTTTACAATTGGCATTGTCAAAGCATAAATATACATTTCTCATGCCTGCAAAACTTGTCTGCTTATTATAAACCTGCTTCAGAGCATGGGATGTTCTCCAGAAAATGGAAACATAAGTTGTAAATGAAGTGCTTTCATTATATCTTTCTCCCTTTCCTGGCGAGGATTCCAGTTCCAGACAAGTGGGTTTGCAGAGTGTTCAGGATTTATGCTTGTCAGGGTTACAGGTCATAGTCTAGTTCGGATGAGATCTGCCTGTGACTTAATCAGGTTTTGTATATTCAAATAGCATGTGTGGAGAACGATAAATTTTCACCAATGTCCAGTAAAGGACTTCTTCTACTTCAAGCTCACCCTCTGCTCTTGCAGCATAAATGTCCTCACAGATTGCTAACAACCTGCATTCACCAACATTACTTGAAGTTGATTAGTATCAAGATTCAGAAGATTGATGAAACGTGGGATGGATTTCACTGCTGTATGGAACACGCATACCTGTCACAGGAAGGAAGATTCTCAAATGGAATTCGCATTCTCAGGGCTGAACATTGTATTCTGATAAATCGGCCAACTGCCAGCACAAATGTAATGTAAAGACCCCAGATACTGAACTTACTGAGTGTCTCGCCTAGAATGCCCTCTGAAAACAATAGCACTGAGAGTTTAACTGAGAAGAGCAACAATGGAAATCTCACCAGGATACATAAAAAGCTTAAGGATCACAATTCTGATAAGTACTTACGTGGTGTTTCCTCGGATACAATTATAGCCATAGGACCTGAAAACTCACCACATCCAGATGACACTTCTATATCATGGAAAGACCACCATTCTGAATTCCCATTATTGTGAAGAAGATCCCCACTAACCAGATCTACCTGTTGTTTACATGGATTACGTCAGGCTAAAGAATAGAGCTGGAAACAAATCAGACACCGTAATTTTGTCGACAGGAATGAAAGTTTTTTTCTTCAGATTTTTTTTATGAACTCCAGAAAAGAAGTTCTGTCAATAGAATAATGATATAACCAAAAATCTAAATTCATTTCTCCAAGTAAAAGTGTTATATCTCGAAAGGAATCAAATAAAAAACCATACCAACTCTTCCAGAAGCCGCACTTCACCAGATCCTGTAACTCGAAAGTATCTAGGATAAGCATTATATATCCTAAAGCTATTTGCAGTACCATTTATCACTGCCATTACTTCTGAATATGTCGGAATATCCTTATCTTGAACAGTGAATTCATATCTCACAACTTCCTTTCCTTTGGGTCGATCTCTAGTTAACTCCCAGGAAAAGATAATGTTCATGCTCCCCCTGAGCGATTTCAGGTATTTGGCCTGGACTACAGGCGGAACAAGCCACAAAGAACTAGCATCAGCTTGGCAGCATATTAATTGTATATCTTTCTTGTCATATGCTTGTAAATAATCTTGAGGATCAAGATCATCATCTAAACGAATTTCAACCCATGAGATTTTCTCACACAATGTCGTCTCAAATAGTGTTAGTCGTCCACTACTTGTCCTTATATCAATCCGGATGCTTGCTTCTTTAATTGGGTTTGCAATGTTTGAGGGGTTACCACTGCTATACATCTGTCCGGGGGAAAAAAATAGAGTATATGCATGTAATTGCAGTTCCATGCTGAAAGAAAAATAACAAAGGACCAACAATACTTTATACGTAAGATCCTTACCAGCATTGGAGCCCATATAACACACAACAACACGAAGAGCAAGCATATCCCGTTGCAAAACTTGGTCATTTTGGTTTGCCTTTGTCCCTGTTGGTGTTTTGATCTATTCAGATCCACATCACATTTGACAAGAAACAAGCTGCCATGAATGTCTTCCAACTGAAGAGACAGCATCAAGTACAGAAAGAAAAAGGTGTCATAAACTCGAGCTGCTAACTGGAGAAAAATGAAAACATTTGATGACCATGTTAGTTCAGAGAGCATTGGACGTACCTTTAGCCAGTCGTACATTGTTAAAGATGTAGTTGTGCAAGACCAGTCAAGCACGCATCGCAATTCATAAAGGAATGGTAAAGCACGATAAAGCCGGAAACCCAAATAATTGATCTGTGAAATGCTACTTGTCAAAGCCTGACGATATAAAGTGCTTTTGTGCGGAATCCCGAATCTTATCTGCATGGCCTGAAAAGCTAGTGAGATTGCCTTGGTGAAGTAGATAGCGCGGAGTGCAAATCTTGCAGCATGTCTGTGTTGTAGTTTCATATTCCAGGCGTACTTTGTGACAGCGCACGTGAAGAGGAGGAAATTAAAAATGTAGAAGATGACTTTCCCGGTGGCAAATGAACAGAGGTATATAATACGATCAAGCACTATAAGGAAAAAGATCACCTGAAAGAAGAACCACCTCACCTGCTTCAGAAAACTACCCTGACATGATTGTTAACATGAAGATGGCCAAAACTTAATTGCTAAAAGTTGAAACTTGATATCTACAGAAATTCTCATCATGCCTGGAGGAAAACAGGTTTATACATTACCATTAAGATAAATACAAACTCTTTCGGGAACTGATCTTCAAGCTGGTAAACTTCAAGGAACTCGGTGGTGTTCTTCATGACCGACTGGTAGAACATGGAAACCAAGAAAAAAACAGCCAGATCAGCACAGAATATGAAGGCATAGAGATCAGTATCTTTCTTTCCTCCACCAATCACCGAGATTATAGGGTAAGGAAACCGTATCTTTTCAACAACACCAGCACGTTCGGCATCTAGAATCTCATATGCTACATCTGCTGCAGGAGTTGGTGACTTGTAAAACTCTGCTTGGACGCATTCTTTTAGAGGAGAAGCATATAACACTTCTAAAACGGTCAAAGCAACATTATCATTTTCTGGGCTTTTTTCAATACTTTGAACCCGTACCCTACTGATCGAGTGGAAATGGTTTGCACGCCTTCTCTGACATCTTCTGTCATGCATAATCTTTAGCACCTTGTTTATTCCGCATTTTATTCTCTCTGGCTGAATGCCGTCCCTTGGCCACAAATCAACTTTCATTGATACCTGTACAAAGTAAGGTGGAGTTTCTGCTCCCTGTGTCAGAGATTTCCAGTATGTACAGAAGTGTGTGATGAATCTTTTCATGCAAGTTTTGGCAAACAAAAGCAACATCTCTCTTCTCATCGTCCAGTCCCTAGCAGCTTGGCCTGGTGATTTGTTTTTTCTGTTCCTAAAGCTTGTCTCGGAGGCCGCTGTCCATTCACTGTCACTGGCAGATATGGAGGTTTGCAGGAGAGTAAACAAGTACACCATAAAAAGAGGCAAGTTGCTGATTACAAAAGATGACATGATTTTATGATCAGGAAATCCAAGTTCCTGAAGAAAACTCATGTTGAAGGTTAACCCACAATGCTGGATGATAATTTGATACACATACTGCATCAATATAACCAACTCCGTATAAATCAGCATAATAACCCAGAACATGTTATTTGGACCTTTGACTGCACATAGAGCATACAGAAAGAGAACTGCGGGATAAACCATCGAGAGCAAACCGAAATTCCATATAAAAATTAGAACAAAGCAAAAATAACAAACAACATCGTTGTTAGATCGCATTTGAGCCCACATGTACCGAAGGATCATCCCGATTTGCGTGCAAACACTGTCAGAGGTGGCTGGCTCTTCATCAGATTGCATAGAAAATGCATGGTCTATAGGTTCATAACCTATGTTCTCATTCTCTATCTCATAGTATACCTCATCATTAGAAGAGTCATCACCAATATCTGGTTCTTCACGCTTTATATTAAAGAAACTCACAATGTTGGAAACCGCCATATGACCAAGAGATTGAACTTGAGAAACTCCATCGTTGAACAGATGAACAGCTGAGACTAGAGGACTGATTTTGGCTTGAGATTTTATTTCATTTCTTTCATGAGAATCCAAAACCTCAAAGTTAGCAGCTTTACCTTTTATCTCAGAAATATCATTAAGAAAGTCCACCGAATGTTTTCTCGAGTGTGGTGCTGATAGATTTTGTGACCTTCCATTTCTGTGAGATTCACTTGCGTTCAAGTCAAAAGTAAACAACAAATCAGTATTGAAGTCAACAGGTTGCTTGCTAAAATCAGCATCATCTTTTCCTATGATGCTGTTAACTATTTCTGTGCTTAGGGATGAGCTTCTTCTCCGATTTACTTGACCATGTGGAGCACTACCACAGCTTGCAGCGGTGCTGATATTCTGAAGCTTCATTTGAAGGCTAAGCATCTCTGATTTTATCATTTCGACCTGTAAATTGCGAAAGCGCTTCTCCTCTTCAGATTTCTGTATCTGTTGCAGTTGTGAAGTCTTCCAAGAAGCTTTCTTTTCCTGCTCCCGCACTAGTGCACCAATCTGCTCTGCTTCAAGATATTCAGCCACATAATCGAATTCTTGTGATGAAAACATGTATGATTGTAGTGATACTAGCATAAATATGATGATCTCCACCAATGCTGATCTCGATGTAATGCGGAAACCATAGTCATATTTATAAAATCCAACCACCACACTAATGTAATCTATTATTTCACATTTCGCCCTGCAGAATTCCCCCAGAAAAGGAGACTGGTAAGCAAGAGATAGGACAATCACAGCAAAGTTGTACATCCTCAAGAACTTGAAGATTTCATTCTTCTTCTTCAGAATTTCAAGCCTCATTCGAAAGAAAATAAGTGCAAAGCCAAGGTATCCAAGATGCAGAATGTCAAATTCGAGTGTTCCCGTGATTAAAACCAAAGTTAGAACAAGATCAAGTAAGTGGCAATAAATGTAAAGCCTTAGGTAGTCAAGAAGTGTCCACAAGAATTTCCTTTCAAATAAGAGATTATTGAGTGATGCCTTCTTATACCGAGATATTATGTGTTGATATGCCTCTGATGCTGCCAGACTGGAAAAGCGATCTGCACGGTACTTGAAACAGGAAAGCATGAATACCAAATAATAGCTGATAAGCATTCGCTTATCGTCAACTATGATTCCTGCAGAAAATTAACATTGTTTTTTAAGTCAACAAACATCTGAGTGATGGCTCCAATGGATGTTTTGAAGGCACAACATGGAGGCAAGTTACAAATACGAGTTAACAGGCTTGAATTATACCTAGCCAGCATTTCTTGCAATAGTCGAAGTGTAGAGCTGAGCTTCTCCAACAGTTGTGACATGAAACTTCAATGTCAGCACCAGCACCTTTCTTCCAGAATATCTGATTCAACCAAATGGCCAAATACTCGAGGATGATAACAAAACCAAACAAGTAGACGAATATGGGCCACTGCTTTTTCATTATATTCCGAGGTAAAATAATGCAAGCAGCAAGTGATGCAACATAAAGCAAGGAGATGGAGTTAAGCACAGCAAAGCTGGCAAGAAGTAATGCGATCATGTTAATCTCAAGCCCAAAGAGATTAAACATATTGTCCATCCAAAACTTCATGCATGCTTTCAGAGTGGCCATCTGAAGGTGGAGTGTTTCTTTTCTCCAGATATTGATTTCTCTCCGGTTCCATTTATGGATTTCTCTAGAGCTTCCTCTTGTTTTCGTATATTTTCCCCTGCTACTGCCTTCAAAGCTTCCTCCGTCAGAGGATATGCTGTCAGCTCTCAGAGAAGTAAAAATGCCAAATGATGGCCATGAAAGACTTTTCCCTTCCTTTTGCTTTTCCAGCAAGTGGCTGGAACTTATTGCAAGTTCATATTGGGCTTCTTCTGATGTGCCGAACAAATTACAAGGCTCTTCCCATCTACCTTTATTTCTAAGGTTGCTTGGCATCATCTCCAACCAACGGAAGACATTGTACCTGAGAAGGCATGAAGCAATAACCAAAATTTTTCCCCTCAAACCTGATTCTGTACCCAAGAAACCGGGCTTATAGAGCTGAAATCCCAGGAAAACTGCAACAGAAGAGTGCTTTTGACCAGGAAACATTTCAGCCTGGTAACCCCGTAATTGGAAAAGATATTCAAGCAGGACAAGAAAAGCTGAATAAACTATAAATAATTTCGAAGGGACCCAGGAAGACTTTGGTAAAGTTGAACAGAAAACCAAGCCAAAAAGATACAGAAAACCAAATAAACTTATAGGAGACAAAGACGCGTAAAACAATGCAAGGTGAAGTATTTTCTCACTGTGCAAAATTAGAATACGCTTTGCAAAAGTAGTCTTTCCTGACTCATCAATGTCATCTGGTGGAGAGAATTTGCTGTGCCTCCTCTCATAGCTATATAGTTGCATTACAATTAATACGGCAAGGGTCTGCCAAATGTTCTCCAGCATGGAAGCTTCTGGGTTATATCCAAATGCAGAAGCTAAATCAAACCTCTTGGATAACCACATTCGGAAACTGAAGAAGACGCTGCAGCTGTAAATGAGAACAAATACCAAAACTGCATAAACCTTCAATGGTGACCAAAGGGCCTTTGTTGTTTTTCCCAACAGTTGTCTTCCAGTCATCCATAAAAGAAGGAAGAACAGATAACCAAATGAAACAAAATTTGGTTTTACTTGGAACACAGTTAAAAGAATTGTCACGTAGGCAATGCAGGTTCCATATGACCGATAAACTGATGAAAACTTCTGTCCTATTGCTCTCAGATATGACACTATCCATGTCTCTGAAAATAAAACGAACGTATGGTAAGTTGAACTCTACAAATATCATCAAATTTTTGTTAGTAATCAATTCAATGTATGAACAATCGCCAGCACCAATGATGAGGAAAGTTTGTCTGTATAAGATGCACTTGCATGTATTGGGAACTACTTTGGACAAAAATCAAAAGCATCTTAGAGTGCATTCAACCTTCAACAAGTTAATACCATGAGAAGAGACGTTGTGATGGCTTTGAGTGGATACTGAAGTAGAAACTGATAAAAGAACCGACTTGATCAAACCAGCTCTCAAGATGCTAAACCCGATTGGAGGGCAAGGAGTATGCTGCAGAATTGCAGAAAACGAGGATACCAGTTTAAACCCATGATTATGAATAGCACAGGAGCATGCAAGTGCTACTATCTTCAAGAGATCCCCAGTACTAGCATGGTGAAGAAAACCTAATGTAATCAACAAAATAAGAATAGCAAACAGATTAAGAAAATAAGACCACCAAGTTAACCCAAATAGAATTAGTATGATACCAGCAGTTACCTAACTGAGAGAGAATTTTCAAAACAAATGAGCCTTTCTTTTCCAAGGTTTTAGAGATTAGGTCAAGCCGAAAAATATACAGCAGGGCAAAATGTGCCTCGCATAAGGCAATCAGTGATTGACGGATCTTCCAGCTGACGGTGTAACTCAACAGATATATCAGAAAGAAGACCACTGATGAATCAAACAGATGGTGAGACGAATCAGTGTGCTAGATTTCATGAATGTTAAAGATGCTAAAATGCATTCCAATATCCAAGTGTTTGGTATGCAAGATAAAACTTTAACACTTGAAAAATTCTATGCATTAGTGTATCTTGAATAAAAATGCTTCAACTTACTATATGTTGCATGCATGATGCCAGGGTTGATTGCAATAAGAAATATCAGCACCAGGGCTATAGCACGAGAGCTTTTCCGCAGTCCCCATGCTATTGTAGCTACAATCAGAACTTTGGTTTCTTCACTCTCTGCAGTACAAAGAAAAGTGAAATCATGGCCCACAAACCGAAATGAAACGCCATTGCAGAATTAAATAAATTAAGAACCAGAAATATGACGATATCTGTTTCCTTACCTCCTACAGTGAATTCTTCAGAGAAAGACTCTCTATCTCCATCAGACAAGTAAAGGAAAACAGAGTTGTTCACCAGATTGCCCAAAGCCACAAGGACACCAAGACAAAATTGTGCAAGTAGGTAAAATCCTGGAATGGGATAATGCCATAAACCAACAGTTTCCCATATTTGCATATCCTGCAAAAAGCGTTTTATATCGTAGCATATGTTTTATGATAATGGCAAATATTAGACGATACAGTATAAACCAAAAATGACATACCTTCCACATTTTCTTGTTCAGGAAAGTAAATGCCACGTTGAAGATGTATGTGCCAGCAGCCCATAAGAGTATGAAGACAAGAAGCAAACCGTTTAAATGGTGCAAGCGGAACAGTGAGGGGAATGAATATAAAATGTAGCCAACATAAGCAAGTAGTCCAAATGCGCAGATACTCGCGAAATGGAAACTCCAAAATGACAGAGCAAGCAAGGATATCTGTCATGGTATAAGTAGGCAGAGGTAAGTGAAAAGATGCGGTGTCCTGATACAAAATTTGCTCATAGATATACAACAGATAAGCCATCAAGATTAACACATGAAACAGGAAAAACTAGACATCAATGATGAGTAGCAAAGCGAAGAACGGTAAAAAAAGAAAAGGAATGAAAACAATAAGATGGTGAGCATACTGGAAAACCATAAGTGAAAAAGTTCACACTGAAAGTCCGAAAAACTACTCCTCTCAACATGACATTTGTATGCCTTACACCAGGTCTGCACAATTAAGAAAAGTTAGATTTTAGGCAACGCAGAATATAAATTAATGAATTAAACAGAACGACCATGAGTTACCTCAATTCATAAATGAAAAATGTATGGTTTTGGGGAAGCAGTTGTTCAGTCAAGCTGTTTTGTCTTGTGGACATGATAAACTCCATTTCTGTAAGATCACATCTAACCCATGCTAGCTGTAAATCGAAGAGGCAAATGAATATCCATGAATGACGAGAAAGGACTGGACTTTATAACATATTGAAGCAAACAATAAGAAACTTCGTTGGTCTTTATTGTGCAAACTCAAGAGCAAAACAGTTCTTCTGTTCTGATCTAGTTTTAGTTGCAGTAAATGAGAAGAAGAGAATTTGCAGCTGAAAAACTAGAATAAGAATGATCAATTCCTCTATTGAATTTTATGCTAGTGATTTTTTTACACTTTGGTTGAAAGCAGCTGATATACATAACAATATTACACTCTTCAGCCCATAGTTTAGCCACCATACTTGAGTGCAGAAGAACATGATTTACTTACAACTTGTGAACTTGTAACTAAAGCTAAATCCTTTACTAACTTTAACGACTAATAGTAACATAGCGGAAAAGTAGATCTTCAATATCTCAACCATACTTCTGCTGATGGAAAAATATCCATTTGGTTCTTCAAGTTTCGGGTGCAATTTTACCAATCCTAACATATTGAAACCTTTAACAGAATTTTTATAGTTCTCTACGTGTGTAAGTTATAAAACTGCAGAGGAAGAACCCAGCTCTAGAAGTTTTGGGTTTCCAAAGATAGTTATAGTGTTCAGGAAGAACCAGCAGTTAAGAGGTATTGACCTGATAAAAACCAAGCTAATACAGTACGCAGAAACGGAAAAAGACAAAAAGTTTAACTCACCATGAAGTAAAAGGATAGAAGTGAAAGACAGGAACATATTTCTGACCACTCCGACTCTATATTTAACTTATACAGGCCGATGAAATCAGCAATATATTGAATCGTCCCAGAGATCCCAACGGGAAGTTGATAAATGTATAACAGGAGAATATTCAAGCCCGAATACAATAAAAGATACCTCCACCACCTTCAAGCACATGAGTCAGTATAATAATTTGAATTGGAAACTAAACGTGTCGTGCTGAAAATACGAACAAGTTACTCACTGAAAAAGGCCCAGAAAATTGCTCGTAATAGACCAATTAACAAGTCCGATGCTGCTGCAAATTAGAAAAGGCAAAGATACCCAAGACGGATGACTAATTCCCACAACCAGCTGTACAGCGGGCAACAAGAAGCAGCAGAAGACTCTGAGATTAGAACCTTTCATGGAACAAAAGAATCAAAAATTACAATGACTCCCAAGGCATAACAAAACAACAACCAGAAGGAAAATGAAAACAATTTTTATACATACAATGGATGCTAACTCAAAGTGACTCTCGTAATGGAGGAAGAGTAATTTTGCGACTGTTGCGTGACTTAATTTGCAATGAAAATTTTTTTTAAGTCATGACATCAAATTCTGATAAGAACTGCTTCATTAAATTTATTCTGTAAAATCTACGCATAAACCAGGACAATAAATGACAAAATGAGAGGCATTCTGTGATGAGGATATGCATCAAATGCTGATGCATATGGCTCACCGGTGCATGAAGTGCTCCTAACAAAAGAGAAAGTAGAGAGAGTTTGGCCCATAAGCATGCAGTCTTTCACTTGCACCTTGCAAAGATGTGATTTTTACGTCTCAAAATGATGACCAACGGGTTAGTGAAGGAACAGCTATACCAATTGCATTCAAATTCGAAACAATAATTAGTTAAACTTTTTTGCGGCCTGCATATAATATAGTAGTAACTAACCTATGCGTCTGACTGAAGAATACAGATGTCCAATCCCAGGGTCTATCCATAGATCCAAAGCGAATCTGCTTCTGTAGATTCCAAGTACTGCGATTAAAGCTGTAGTTATGTGGACGACCAAAAAGCATATTACGTATGGCAACCCCCATGAATTAACACTGCGAAACCAATACAGATTTTGCTTTAAAAAGTAAGTCTTGCATTGTGAAACTTGTGCAAATGCATATCAACGTGAAGTGAATACCTCAGGAAACCCACTAATTTGGCCCAATGAGCATGAGATAAATTCCAGTGATCTCCCTTAAGAGTACATAATAGGTGAAATATGGCATGTGAAAGGACAACCAGCAAAGAAAATATAAGCGTACACCATGACAGAAGAGATTGTCTTTGAGAATGAAGACCTGTTAAATGGATGATAAGAAACGGATTGAACCATAAAACATCAACAGCAGACAGAAGAGCAAATTGCATCACATAGGATATCAATTTCAATATGCCTTTACTTCAAAATCACATTTTTATCTCTCATTTCTAGAGCCATACATGCCTTAGGGGCAATTATGTGATATAATGGAGAAGATTATCTTATTTAGTGGCGCTTTCTGTGAATGTACATTCTCCTAGACAAAGCTGGATTTAACAACGTGGAAACCATTCTTCAACAAACTGAACTAAAGTAGAACATAATTTGATCAGCTCAAAGAAAAACATAATTTGCAGAAATGAAAAACTCATCTAGCTGATACAAATGCCAATAAATTCATGTCAGGAAGCTTTTGCACCATGATATAGCAAGGCCAAGAGACAATTAAGACATCAGGTATTAAAACAGTAGCGTACCGATGTTTGGTGCAGCATACTGGATGACAAGAAATGCTAACAAATCAACCAGAGACATCAAACTCCAATTGACTAGAGCACCTGCATGGCAAAAAAGAAAACAGAAGGATGATCACCCTTCAATCAAATAGAAAAAACTGTTCATAAAGTTTGCTGCATTCATCTCTATCAAGCAAATATAAAAGAATGGTTGGTTGGTAGTATGGTATATATCTTGCATAAATACCATGCATGATAGCTCAGAATGATTATATCATAGGCATAAATACCGCAATTATAATTAAACTTGACTCCAGATAAAGGAATGTTGCAAACCTGTCAAAAACAGTACAGGCAGTGCAAATCCAATGAGGAATCTCCCCATTACAAATGCCTGTTTAAACTCCAAAAGCCACTATAATTGCACCATTATTTTGATGAAAAGAAATGCTTTATCAAGATAATTAGCACCCATTTGACTAATCTCTCTCTCTTTATCTCTATCTATCTATCTCTATGTGAGCGAAATCAGTACGTCAGAAAAGCAATACCCATGTCCCAAACAAAGGAAAAGATGCAATCTTTATCGACAAAAATCAAACTTTTGAAAGAAGGAAAAGGATATTTAATTTGATGGTATTGAGTTAAATGGTTGATAATGTAGGATGGATTGAGATTTGGTTTTTGATCCGTTTGAATCAGTGATAATTACCCATAACAATTGTGCATTGTTTGTACAAGCGATTTCCTACTAACAAGTGGCAGCTGACTTCCATGTCCTGTAAGACTCACTCTTTATTTCTTGGGACATTTCCATTGGCTGGACTCGGCCCACGTATCCAATTTTCATTTCATTTTATATCAATATATTAAAGGAGGGAGAAGATATCTCCTTCATTTTTTTTTAATTTAATTATATATAAAAATTAATTTTTATTTTAAAAAATCCTAGTTAAAATCGAACATAAATATTAATTTTTCTAATCTTATGACATGATTCATTAAAAAAAGGAAAAAACTTTGCAATAAACATGGTCAAAGACCTGCTTGCTGAATCTAACAAGCTCAAACTCAAACAAAAGCTGCATCATTAGCACACGTGTATCAGCCATCGTCACCAGATCATCCCCTGTTGTTTGTTTGTTTGTTTGTTTGTTTCTGAATGCATTGACGAGCCTATCACGCTTTTTCTTAGTAGTGATAATATATATATATAATATTTGCCTCCAGATTGCACGCAGAAGAGAAGCTAAGAAACAGACATGCCATGTGCATCATCCAACGAAAAACATCAAACGGCATCATTAAAGCTGATCTTTTTCCGTACAATTTAACTCATAATTCCAAGAAGAAAACCATTTTAAGTTTGTGCTGCAGGTCCTTTTTTCATGCTCTTGGGATCTGGGTCTCCTTTAATTTGCTTTCTTTGAAGGAAAATTCTTTATCCGACTTTGCTTTACGTTTTTGTTGACAAAAGAGTTTGTTCACAGTGGCACAGGCGTTATTGTTGTAGTAAAAAAAAAATCTGTATTTAAGACCCAGATCTTGAAATGAGTGCATAATGTTTCGATGGTGGGGTTTAGCACTCAAATTATGCGTCTTTATCCCAGATCTTGAAATGGGTATTGCTTGCTTTTGCTAAAGAAAAGTTGGGTTTTGTTTCTTTTGCACTGAGCGATTTGAGATATTAGTGTCTGGTTAGCTTTCATCTTTTAGAATAAAAGGAAAGTTGGGTGTTTGGGTTTTGTTTGTCTCTGTTCGTGGAAATTTATACCAATATGGCTTATCCATCAGAGCATTATGGATTGTGTAGCAATGGTGCTTTAAGGATGGTTTTGTTGTTGGTGGCTACCTTCTTGATTGGGTATATTGTGAAACCGCAGCTGTACTCAAGAGAGAATTCAACTAGTTTTCAAGCTTCATGTCCTTGTGATTGTGATTGCCCTGAAGAGTTTGCCTTGTCCCTGCCGTTATTAGGTCAGCCTTTTACCTTTCTGAAAATGGTAATGTTGGAAATTTGCAAAATCTATGTCCTTATTCTGATTCTCATTTGGTCTTCCCTATTTCTGCATGTTGGTAATATCTATGGCAAGAATTCACATCTCGTGCTCAAAGAACTCCTTGCTTTTAGTTCATTTCTGCAAAATGATGAAATTCTGTAATTCCCTTCGGAAACCATTCTGATGCTTTTTGTTATTGGTCTTGCCCTTCGATGTCGTTTGCGTCATTATATGTTCAGGTTCATAAAGACCGGATCCATAATTCCATATCTTATTTTACCAGAAATGGTTTGTGTGCTTTTGACTAGACAACAGGTTTTGTTTGGCAGTGAAATTGCAATATCATTTCAGTATTCAGTTCGTAATGCAAATTTGGTTATAGGATACTAATAAAGAAGATTAATATCAACTTATTTTAGTTTTGAATCTTTTACGTCTGGATTCGTTGGTTCGCATTCATGATCAGTTAGCAATGAAACAGCAACATTTATAATTAAGAGCAAACCGGTTTGTTGGTTGCTGATTGTTTTATAAATATTTTCATCTGCTGATAAGGTGGAACATAGAAATGGATGCCAAGGACAATGAGAAAGTTCTTCTGGCCATCAACTCTATAGCATATAACATTTCTATGATTGCAGTAAAGTATTAGTTTCCATGAAATTCATGACGTTGCTATGGTTACAGATTGCTAACGCTGTGATACATAGGGCCAACTAATCAACGAATTTTCAGATAGAATTTGACCCTTGCTTATACAATGTGAAATTATTGCTGCAGTATTTATTCTCCTTCATGTTTTAGCCATCTGGGTTATTACTGGAAATTTCACTAGTCTCCTCTAGATCGTCATAATATGTTCTTTGCTTATTCTGTTGTTAGTAATGCATATCATCATCCCTGTTTTATCCTTCTCCAAAGTAATGCTTCTCTTCTCTAACTTGTTCTGATGTACATTTTCTGCAGGATTTGACAACAACTCATTTGCAGGTTGGTTCTGACTTGTATGTGTTTTCTGCTAGTTTTATCCTGCCTTCTATCAGGTTTCCATGTATCCCTGATCAAATGGTTAATGAAGTTGAAGTCTATAATTTCAGCCACTATATGTCCATGATCACTGGAAAAGCTTTTTTTTATTACTATTTATTCTTCTCAAGCTGATTCTTCTAAAAATCGTCTCCGCAAATCTTTCAGACTGTGGGAATCATGATCCAGAAATACATGAAGAAATGACAAAGGATAACATAGCTTTGCTATCCGAGGAAATTTCTCTGCAAAGAAGAGTAGCTAATGAATCCTTGGAGCACACCAGGGCACTAGTAATGGATGCTAAGTCAACCTCCTTACACTACCAAAAGGAAGCAGAAAAGTGCAACGCGCAAACAGTTACTTGCGAAGAGGCAAGAGAGAGGGCTGAGGCAGCACTGGTAGAGGAGTATAAGCTTTCTGCATTATGGGAGAAACGTGCTCGAGAACTTGGTTGGGAAGATGGCAGAAGAGTGTACTGATGAGTATGGATGTTAGCATCATTATTCTTTTTTTCCTCATGCAGGTATTCATCTATAAAAATAGCCTGTACAAGTAGTGCTTGCAAGTTTCTTGTGAATCCTTGAACCCATAAAATGGTAGTTTCGTATCTCTTCAATCTCTGCATACAGTAGTTTCATCTTTTGCAATATCAGCTTCGAATTTATTATGATAAAAGGAATTAATGGAGGGAATTATTTCGAAATATTTTGTCAGTACAGTCATAAAAGCACATATAGTTCTTGCAACCATTGCAAATGGGACAAGTACTCCATGTCACCGGTTTCATTTCAGAACGTTGAAAAAACATCAGTCATCATCTCAAGTATATGCTATCCAGAACTGCAAATCCAGCAGCAACTCCACCTTCATCTGATGACGATACCTTTGTTCGCATCAAGTAACCACTTTGGTCATTTATAATCACCTTGTCCTTGTTCCTGTTCATTCCACCCAAGCATTTCAATTGTCAAGGACAAATTTGTGATAGTATTCACATTGTTCATATTCAGATTTGTTGTCGTGTTCTCAACTGCTTTTCTAGGAACCGACCAAGCCAATTACCAGTGAAAAGTCTTTACTTAATATCTTGTGATGAATTAGTTCTGTACCTCAAGTAAGCTCCGTATACTCCAAGTTCTGAAACTGCAGGTTCCCTGTGACAAAGGCCATCACGAACCAAAAATGTAGGAGTGGCAGACGGAAAAATTCGTTGCATGAGTATGTAAGCTGCATCTTCTTCACTCCCTTCCTCCTGCAATCTTTGAAGGTTCTTCCTCACATCATCACCATAGATATTATTCCCTGAAAATAGATGATTCTTCCATGTTAGACAACAAAAAGGTAACAGCAGAAACGACCATGAAACAGGTAACACACAAACTAAAATCCAGGAATAAAGAGACCTCCGCCTTCTCTTTGGGGCTTCATCACGAATAATTCAGGTATTTCAATAGCTTTATTAACGATATTTGAGTCATCCAAACTCCAAAGGCCCGCAAAGCATTTCCGAAGCTTGGCAATGTCATCCTTGTTCTCAAGAAATCTGCATGCAACTGCTCAAATTAGGCAATCAAATTCTTTATATGAAGTGACTTCAAAATCAAGTACTAAAAGAGACGATGGCATGAAACCAGTAAGAAGTGCTTGTCATGAATAATTAATTTAGTACCTCTCGAGCATATTAGGCTTTGCAAGCTCTTGTTGAATCTTCTTGGTTCCTACTAAATGATAAGATATAGATGGACACTTTATCGCTATTGATTGCTCCATTAGCAACCTAGCTCTCCATTCCTAAAAATGAAACAAGTAGCCGTAGTAGTAGTAACGCAAATCATTACAAGCACAGAAACACGAAGCAACCTAGATATTTCAAGTGACCAATATCTTAGCAAAAAAAGAAAATGAAGGGGGCTTACTGCTTCAGAAGGATAATCACTTGGCGTATATCCAGCTCTAAAATAAACCACTGCAATTGCTTGGCCACCACTGCAGGCGTTGATTTTTCATAACCACAGTGGAGAGGATGTAAGATAAAGCCACACAACTATAGAGTAGATGATAAATTTCCAAGGCAGGAAATCACATACACAAGTAGTGTTCCATCTGGTAGAAGTTCCCCTAGTACATCGATTTCTGCCATTGTTTTCCGAATAACTGTAATGTTATGTGTGTTGCAAAGCTAAGGAAGAAACTCCCAGATGAACTGGAATGAATATCTAAAAAAATGCTTGCAATTAATTAGGAAATTTAAGAATTCATTATATGTCTGAATATCCATAATAACATAAAAGAGAAAAACAACTATGAAATAAGAAACTATATTGAACATTAGAAAGATATTGTTCATTCAGTGTGACAGAAAGCCAATGTTGATCATACATGTTGCGCTCCTCGGATTGAACAACAATGAGCACCACAGCCCTGGGCAAGCGCATAAAAATTTAACCAAAAGTGAGCGCAGCAGCAGCAGGAAAGAGAACATAGGAGTTGTAACTTGGACCTAACCTGGGGTTATTATATTCAATCCAAGCTTTAGCTAAAGCCTCTGCAAACTGATTGACAACATTGTTACTTGGAACTCTTCGGGAATCTAACCTGAGATTTTCTCCATAATGCTTGAGCAAGCTCCTGCAGAAACGAAAATAGAGTTATAATCATTTGGTGTTCATGATTTTTTATCAATGCATTTTAGTAATTATTATTCTGGAAACTTTCTGACCCACCAAACTTGCAACAACAATTTCTTAAATGGACAACTTTGTAGGCATTCTGTCTAAGAAGCAAGCATAAACTATGAAATTGATATTAAGTTTAAGCACAAACTACCAAGTTAATAACCTGTGAAGATTGCTGACAACACAACCGAGTCCAGAAAATGAAGCTGAAATAGTGTTTAGCTCTATTTGGAGAAGCAATTTAGTTTGTTCATCAAGCATGTAATCTGAACGATGTAAACCTAAGCGTATTTCCTGTATCAACGTCCAACAAACAACAATCAGCCAAATCACTGAATTTCTCCTCATAATGCAACCAAACGAACAAGTAGCTTAGAACATCCAACTGCGACACAATTACCTCCGTCTTGTTCATTTCTAACATCTTGGAATGAATATCTAGAAGCCTTGACGCGAAAACATCCACTTTCTTAGTTCTACAATGCCAAGACATCAATTCAAAACTCATCAGTATTTAAGGAAAAGGCAAAGACAATAACAGCCAAAATAATGGAGGAAGCTGGACAAAGCAAAAGAACCGGCAATAAAATCTAGAGATTGTCAAACTACTTGCAGCTTCGATTCAGCAGAAAACATAAATGAATGACTAAACTTCAACTTATATGCTAGAAGTTCAGAAGAAGAATCTTTCTACCGTTCACTACTTACAACTTCTCAAACAAACCTAATCTTGAACCCGAATCTATTTGCTCATTTTAAAGAAGAGATCCAGATGTAAACATAAACATCTGTCAATAATCATTAGTGCACTAGTGCTATAACCCAGGTTCAAGTCTAAAGTCATAAGGTAGGAAACTAACCAAAGGTGGGTATGGTTTGAGTTATTGAAGAAACTTCTAAAAGTCTTTAGCTACACATTTCAGGAAAACAAAAGGAAACTAAAATGTTTAGGAGCTTATGGTGAAGAGTACCTTGATAATGAGTCCTGTAGAAATTTCCCATCTAGACTAACACGATCGACGAGTTCATTGAAAATGGGTGCAAGCTCACAAGCTAGCTTCCAGTGACATTCAAGGAATGCTACAGGCAGCAAGGAAAAGGGAGCATGTACCATGCCCACACCAGGTACTGTTCCTGATCTCTAAGATGCAAACAATCACAATCATTTATAGCTCCCTTATATTACAAATAGCATGAAAACAATTATCTTAATTTCAAATCACCAACACTATCATAATATGAACAATGAAGAAAGATTTTTTTTTTTTTCTTTTTAAGCATAGACTGGAGAACTCTGTATGCTCAAACCTGATTACTTTTGTCACCAACAACAAGGCCATGAAGAGAGCACCAAACAAGAGCATCATAAACCATGTTTTGAATCAATTCTTCATCGATTCCATTAATATCAATAATGGGTTTTGCAGAAGTTCCTTCTTGGGTCGTCTGCATCATCAGTTCCAGTCTGCTACACCTCAAAGGCACAATCTTTGAAGAAAAAGAATGAGAACTAGGCAAGCTGTGATGTTGGTACAAGAAATTGCTCTTGGGTATTGAGAAACAACAACTAATACCTTGATTCAAGGCAGAGTCTTTTGGATTTGATAGTGATGTGTGAGGGAAAAGATAGGAACGAGTAGCGACAAAGAGTGGGTGTGAAAAAGGAAAGGAATAACAGGAAACACCCATTTAGTTTATTTTTCTTGGTGGGATTAAAAGAAGCTTTTATAGGTCTGCAAATCTTAGTTGGCATCTTAATCAAAAGAAAATTGTGATTTGAATTGGCATCTTTCTTCATTTTGATTTGAGGGTGGAATTGATTACGAAGAAAGAAAGTGGCAAACTTCAGTTTGATATTGTTTCCATTTTATTAAGAATAGAAAAAGGTCAAAACTTTCTTAAAATTATTTTCTTCAAGGCAGAAAGAATCTTTCCAAATCTTAGCATTTTAGAGGGATTAAAATGGAGGACGGCAAGTGGTTAATACAATATTATTATATGACATTATGTGTGTGCGTGCGTGCGTGCGTGTATATATATATATATATGATATTTATCGAAAATTGTATTATATTTAAACGAGAATTTGTCTTGATTAACCCATAAGGAAAGTATTAAACTTTCATTAATATGGCATTAATTGCTACACATTGAAATCAATCTCATATCATTACATTGTAAATCAACAAGCTTAGCTTAGCTTGGCTTGGCTTTGCCAATTATCCATCATTACTGCTGGTTCTGTCAACAAAAGAATTTGATTTTCACCAGAATAAGAACCCACTTTGAGAATTGATCTCAAAGGTTTAGGCTCTTCTTCTTCTTCCACGACTAAATTCAAGTTTTGTTTTGATTTCTTCTTCCTAATTTTCTTCTTTCCTCCTACATCTATAATCTTCTCTACCCTGTCATTTATGCTAACAGATTTTTTTGGAGGTTTAGGTGCTCCATCTTCTGCTTTCTCTTCGGTAGCATCATCCTCATGAACTGCAGGGAGCTCCTTGCTGGATCGATTTATGCCATTGCTACAAGAATCAAGTAGAACAGAAAGGTCTGGACCACTCATCTGTTGATCTTCTGAAACTTGACATGGTTCGTCTTCTGCAGTTCTTGAAGGAACCATTTGACCACTCTCGTAAGCAACCTTTGCCTGTGTTCTAGCAGAATTTCGATGTGAACGGTCACCAAGAATGACATTTCTGTAGGCATGTGCCAATAATGCTTTCTTGATGAACCTGTAGAACCTGTTGCAGATGCCAAGAGCTTGAAGCTGGTCTTCTCTTTGATCCATATCTCAGACTTCTATAAAACTATGGAAACAGTGAAGATGGTAAATTTATGATAAACATTGAAACGGGTACTTTACTTCGCAAGCACAGGGAAATAATTCTTTTCTTTCCGTGAGAAATATTTATAAACCCAAACAAAAGCCTCTGTCAAGGTTTCTACTTAAAAGCAAAGCAAGCCTGAAGCCTGCAAGAATATCAGACGGTTGAGTGCACATAACAATGACTACAAATCTGGCAAAATAAGCAATATAAAATTTATTTCTGAATCCATCTAACACTTGTGAGAGAAAGATATGTCAAAAGGGTAACCAAATAATCAAATGCAATTGAACATTTCTGCATTGCATCTTTAATCCATTAACTTCTACAAAAATTTCCTGCTCAAGGTGGGTGTGATACAATCAAGATAAGTCATTCTAATATCAAAACCAAGCCATATGTAAACTTTATTCATCTAAAATTGAGAATAAGTAATTCATAAAGAAAATAACTGTCTATGAATGGATGACGAAAAATATACTACGGATCTTGTTGGTTCTCAAAGTTGGATCAGAATTGCCATCGATATTCGGAATGGCAGCCTCAAGTCTTCGATCATAGATATCCGCCTCAAACTGAGATGCGCCCACAAAGACGCCAGTAAGCTCCAGAGTGAAAAAGGGATTTCTCAAAAACCCAAATATCTCGAACAAGGATCTGAAAATATTGCCAGAAACAAACAAGTTGGGAAAGGATATCAGATACATGTATCTGCCTAACCCTTCTATGGTTCTGATTACTGAAATTAATATAATAGAGAAGGAATATGCACACTTGGATCTCCCTGTGATAATTCACACAAGTGTTTCTCCCTCTTCTTCAATCTTGTTGATCTTGTATACAACACTGATGAAAATTTCAACTCGAATAATAAATCATCTCCATCACATTTCAGGAATACTATCGATTGATCCATGTGATGACTTGGTATAGGGTAAAAGCTACGTAGTGCAAAAGCCCTACTATTCATGTGCCATGATATCCACAATGAGCTATGATTCATCAACTTGGTTTAGTCGCAGAACAGGGCAATGTGTTATATGCACTGACACAAGAAAGCCATAGTCAATGAGCGTGCCGGTGGTGTTGGAGGAGGGATCTCTCCCGTGGTTTTCAAGAAGATGAATTGTGTCAGTTTTATTCATCGCCAGCAGCGGTAGTTAGTCAGGAAATGAATTAATTTATAGTCTTGGATCGAAAGAGAACAAGTGGTGAGAAACATGAAAGAATGGGATTTGGGGGGCAAGTGCCACTGTTTCAGGGCTTGAGTAAGATGGAGTAGCTTTGCTCTCAACATCACTTTCAATTTTGATCTTAAAAACAAAATAAAAAATGCAAGAACAGGATAACAGAATTAAACAAGCAAAGATCAAGCAATCATCCTTACCTCTTTTGTTTTGTCTCCAGCAACAACAGTGCCTTTGGAGTCATAGGCTTCAAACTTCTGCAAGCAGTGCATAAGTCAATTTGAATATCAACGAATACTTTAAAAGCAAAAGAACTAAGTGATTGGAACCTAGGAACCAGGTTTTATTTCCATAACACTTCAATTTTTGTTTTCAGCAAGTATGCAGATCTCTTTTATGCAACTACTAAGTAGCATCTTTTAATTTATAACATCTATGACATTAGAATCTTAAATTTGAGAAGGCATTCTTTGATACAAAGTAAACAAAGAAAATAATATTGCTCTCTATCTTCAACGATGCAGTTAGTCGGTCTTCTGCAATATTTGGAAAGCTACCTTTACTAGCAAACAAAGGTTCCATTTTCAGAACTTAAAGTATTAACCTAAAACTAGTCACGGGAAAGTGCCTCGAAGGATGACACTGGTTGATATTAGGTAGCTAAACCCGAACAAGGTTAAGTTGTTGCAATGTCGTAGCCAAAGGCATGCATTTGGGCCAAAGAAAGCTACGCGTAGAATTCAACTGAAGACAACGGGAACAAACAGTAGTCACTTTACCTGCTTTGTAAGTAATTCAAGGGTTAGCTGTACGAATACTTTGCTGGTGTCACTTCTATCAACACCAATCTGACATCGCATGAAAAGACCTATAAGCCATGTGATTTACAACAAAGGAAGAGGAATTGCTCTCTAATATTCGAGGAAATCCATGTTATATTTTAATCTTTTCCAGTTAAAACTAAAATTCTGAAGTAAGTATCAACTATTTTTCGAAATTCAAAAGTGTATCTCTTAAATGGTGCAATTAAAAATCTACAAGTGGTGAAAGATGAATGCTTGCCAGTCGAGCTTGTAGGGTTCGTATCTTAACCGCTGGTTCAATCAATTCCCAGTAAACCTTACTCCACATAGACTCTCTTTTTTTAATTTCATTTTTAAGTTCCTGTCATAAAGATAGCAATTAGTATCACTTGAGAAAGAACTGGCATGAATTAATGAAGACGAGATTACATGAATAAATTAGGAAAAATGGTGGCACCAAAGATAGCAAGTAATGCAACAAGAACATACAGAAAACATTTTTTCTGTAACAGCTTTCCTCAATGAATTTTTGTCACCGTTTGCAATCATAGCGTTTATCTGAAAATGGCAAAAGGGAGAAAGGATCATGTAAGCAGAAACATGTAATTTGAACACTGATGGAAACTATAAAAGCAGGTATAGCACTATCAAGTTGTTAAAACTTAAAAAATTACCTCCTTATACAACTCAAAAGCCTTATTGTAGAACTCATTTCTTGAGTATCCAGATTTCCTTAACTTAGATATGGCGTAGGCACTTCGTAGCTGCAAAATGTGAATGGTATAAAAAAAACCGTGACTTGTGTTTTGCTTTTTAAAACAAAAAGGAAAAGGAAAAAAAGATGGTGCCTTGGAGAATATGACGCATTTGCTAATGTCATTGTTATGGCACGGCATGTATCAATATGATAGGAATGGTATCATAATTCCAAATGCATGAGAAGAGTAGACGGGGAGGGGGACAGAGAAATACCACATGCCATTCATTTTCCTCAAAAAATACTAATTTAGAAGTCTAAACAGAGAAATTACTAACTAAATTTATGAAAGATAAAACTACCAAAAAACATGAAATAATTTTACCTCTAAAAGAATATCATCTTTTGTTCTTTGCCAACCACTTCTGGTAAACCATCTGATACAAAGAACATAAGAAGTCCATGTTGATGGCTGAAAAGCATGCAACACTTGCTCATAGGACGCGTAAGAGGTTAATATGAAAAATAACGTTCGCAGCTACAATTTTGTTTTTATTTCAAAAAATAAACCACCTAACAACTCAACCTACTAAAGTAAAAAATATAACATCCAGACTTAAGATATTAAAGAAGAAATTAATTCACTTAGCATCTAATCTAACCAACCTTCGCCAAAATGGGAGCGGTTCACGAGGAGTGTATGGCTCATAGATGACTCCAATGCTTGAAATGCGCATTTCTAGACTCGACTGCAGCAATTATAATTAATGTAGAGAAAACATTATTAGTAGCTATCTCACAAGAAAAGTTGTATTTCAGTACTATTGACATCACATTAGGTGTAAACAGACCAAGTTAAATACATATCTTTCTTCGAATATGTCAAGGTGATGCATGTTCTATAAAAATACTAAATAGCATGTACAAGTTCTTATCTTAAACATCAGATAATTCTTGCCTATGACTCTATTAGATTCTTTTTTCTTTTTTACTCCAATTACCTAAATTGCCTTTAAAACATACTAAGAACTTCATTCTTATAAATAATCAAACAGACGAAAAGCTAACACCATACAAAATCAAACCGAAAGAAAAGAATGGCCGGTTTAACACACCATTTGCCGTGCCTGCGGGGAAGCTTGTGTGGTTACTGACCTCTTGTCATTTACAAAAATAGGCAACTCCATAGCCTGAAATAAGAATCACCAGGATATTCTTATAGATAAGAACAGGAACCATCATAATTCAAAAGCTTTATTAGAAATTAGTATGGCCATTTTCACACTACAAAAATATAGATAACTGAGCTGAAACCTGCAGTAGATAAACTTACCATAGAAGTACGAAGAGTCATTGTATTTCCAAGAGTCCAAGGAAGAGGTTTATAACCCTTGTATGGGCAAAATGAAATGCTCAGCGTATCAAGTTCAAGACCTGATCAGGGACGAAAATACATGAATAATGATATCCTCCCTAAAGCGTTAGCTAGCAATGTTAGAATACAATTCAAAAAATACCAACATAAATGATCAACTACCATTTGAAGAATTAGTATAGTAGCTTCTTGAGCTTCCAATCCTGCAGTTCAAAGGAAAAGAGTTCTCTTAAAATTACCTGGGAATTCCAAAATTCTCCACTGTAGCTCAAAGAAGCATTAGCAAAATGCAGGAAAGAAAATCATGTTAACAGCCTCATGGCTCCTGCAGCTAAGTAATATTCAAGCTTGAAATTTTCAATTATCTTTCGGAAAAATAAAAAATAAAAAATCGAAAATCCAAGTGGGTTCTCTTTGCTTGCTGGAAACTTGTATACCTCAATCCTACATTTTTTAAGACAAAACGGAGCGGCAAGAAGAACACCTAACAGCACATCAAATTCAATCTTATTGTAACTTTATCAGGAAACTTTATCTCGTGGATTTAAGAACCAACGAGCCAACTGGGTTTCTATGGAGGTAAAAAAAAATTCCAATCTTTTACATTTATTTCCTCAATCACATCTGCGACAAATGAACATGAAGACTTACATATAAGAAGAATTTCGAGTCGAAAGTGTTCGACAAAGTGCGTGGACTGTTTCTAATCTTCTTAAAAGAGCCATTTTTGATTGATTGGGTCAGAAGAACCAAGGAAACTGAAAAAGGATTTCGTAAATCGCTGTAAGAGGGTTTAAGGAAGGTGCGGCGTCGCCGGTGAGAGTGTCGGTCACTTGGCAAAAAAACCTTCACCGTCGCCCATTGTTAATTAATGGGCTTGGTCTTAGGCTTGGTCTTGGTCTTGGTCTTGAGATTGGGCTCGCGCTTTCGGCCCGGTTTCTCTCTTTTTAGAGATAATTAGAAAAAGGATTTATTTTTTAAAAAAAATTATGTTAATAAAATTTTATTATTTTTATATTAAAATAAAATAAAAAAACGTATTTCTTACCTTAATTTTTCCTGATCATCTGTCCATGATATTCTTCTAAAATAACTGTCAATTAAAAGTGTTGGAGAAAGTATATTTTATCTAAAATAATTATTTTATATAATAAACTTAATAAATATTTATTAATCACACACCAAATTTTATTAAAACCCAAATACGGTTATTTTTAAATATTTTTTCATCTTATTATTCCTGTCTCTATATTTCTCCTCATCCTATATTCATTAATTGAATTATTATTCTATTATTATCATTATTTTAATTGAATATAATTAATAATTTATAAATTATTCTAATATATAATATTAATTTAAATATCTCAAAAGTGTAGATCTAATTATAAATTTTGAATTGATTTTTCTTAAACAAAACAAATTTTAAAAAGATAATTTAAAGTTAATAAATATGGAAAAATCTTCCTAAATTGACAGAATTAATAGTTCAGTTTGATACAATTGGGAACAGAAACATAGTTTGTCATTCATGTTCCGGAAGATGAGCAATTTCTGATTGTATCTCTTCCAGTGTTCGTCCCTTGGTCTCCGGCACCAACGTCCAGACGAACACAACAGATGAAGCACAAGCACCTGCAAATATGAAGAATGTTCCTGCCAAGCATCAAAATTCAGGATTTTAATTTCTCGCAGTGCAACGCCCTGGATGCATTCAGGTGCATCAGAAGATAAAGAGAAGGAGTGACAGGAAGAAACCTGCAGGGCTCCAAACCAACATGAAGTTGAATGTGTATGTCATCAGCCATGAACATGACCAATTGGTTATAGTTACCAGGCTTCCAGCTGAGGCCTTCACACTTACAGGAAATATCTGAAAACTCAGATTTTACGACACTTTATTTCTTGTTTGTAAAAACTGGGATCGCCCATTTGGATATTTAGACCACGAAATGGATATTTATATACCTCGGACAGTATAACCCAAGGTATTCCTGACATTCCTATTCCATAAGATGAACCATAACCCTGCATGCAAGTTTGATTGCTATAAATTTTAACACCCGGAACAAAAATGTTAAAAGAGGAAAGGTTTTTTCTAGTACCACTAAGCCTATAAATGCCATGATTTTGAGTTAGCTCCTTCAGATGGCCCTGCTCCTGCTCATCAAGAAAACAGGAAAAAAAAAATTGAAAATGGAATTGCTTCCCGTGTATAGAAATGAGAAACAAAAAAATATATGGATTTGAAAGCAATTCTGAAAGAAGGGTTAGACCTTCAAGTAGAATGAAAATCCTAGAAGGGACAAAAATAAGCATGCTCCAGTTGAAGAAACCTGCAAGCTCATTGGTGTAGATTTCATCATCTGAAAGCTAGATATCAAAAATCACAGGTGCAGTTTGACGGTGGGATTATCGAGACTTGAGTATTTCATGATCTCACGCCCACACCTAAAGAAATTTGTCCATTTAATTTTAGATATTCACATCTCCACAATTAAAAGAAAAAGAAAAGGCACTCTTTGATTCAGTAACGGTTAGAATATTGAAGGACGTAATCAAATAATACATGTAAAAATACCATAAGATCATTTTATTTTTCAGAAGGATATACGGTCTAACCATCAGAAGCGTTCGTCTTCCAAATATATCCATCAAAAGCATACCCACAGTGGCTACAGGAACCTGGGAATTGTTTGAATAAGAATAAAAGGTATATAAAAATATAAATTGATCAGTGACATTACAAGTATAATAGCTGCTACAGTAGTTCCAATCAGGGTGGAAAACCCTGCAAAGAAAGCTGAAAAACACTTATTAATTCATCCACTGTAGGATGTTGAAAATCTAATTATATGATCAAGTGGTCAATGTTATGTTACCAGCATCAGCAAGCACTGTGCTAGCATAATATACCACCCCACTATGTCCTCCAAGTTGTTGAAGTAACATTAGCCCTACTCCAACCTGACCTCAGAATTCAGAAAAGACCCCCACAAAGATAAAATAAAGTGAAGATAAGTTTGTCATGAAAATGAAAGAAATATAAACAATAAATCTTGTTAGTTTATTTATTTATTTGCGACTCACGGTGATTGAATAAGCATATCTCCTTTGGACATTGCGTTGAAAATTTTCAATAGTTTCCTAAGAAAACCTTAATTTCAACAAAAAGAAAAAGCAAAGAAATATATATAGTTCCAACCATGAAAGAAATATGAGAATTCAAGATGAAGGGTACTTTTATTTCAATTGCTTCTTGTGAAATATCTGCCTGTTTTCCCCTAAGACGCTGCAAGGCAGCTTCCATCTCTTTTTCTCTGCCTTGTTTTGCCTGCCCAGAGTCATTTTCTTCTATTTCTTATATGACAGAATAATACCTTAGAAAGGAAAATTACTGAAATATTATGGAACATTTTTGTATTTAAAAGTGGTATCGACTGAATAATAATAATAACGATAACCATGCAAATGGAAATATTGCAAAAATTGTTCAAAACAACATTTTTGAAAGTTGTTGGACTCACAAGCCATCTAATTATTATCGACGAGTTTAAAAAATAATTAATTAATTAATTTAGTCCAAATATTGTGGTGTATGATGGAGAAATGAAGCTTGTATTTCTTCTATCTCCCTTCCTTTGGTTTCCGGCACCACCTTCCATACGAACACAACTGCCGAACCACATACTCTTGAGAATATCAAAAACGTTCCTGAGAATATCGAAACATTCCCGATTATTAATATACGATGATGCATACCCATGAACACGAAGAATGAAAGAAAATGTAATTTGGAAAGTCTCTTAAAAACCTGCATAGCTCCATTCCATCATGAAATTGAACGAGTACGTGACAATCCATGAAGTTGACCAGTTCACCAAGGCCACTAGACTTCCAGCCGAAGCCTTGACGTTTACAGGAAATATCTATTTCCACAAATAAATATTTTCAATGATAAATAATATTTATTTATTAAAAAAAATAATTAGTTTAATCACCTCGGACATTATAATCCATGGAATTCCCGCCAGTCCCACAGAGTAAGAAATGGCATATCCCTATTTCATGCAATAATTTTTTATTAATTTAGAAAATAAAACAATTAATTTTATTCAAATAATTAATATACTAATTAATTACCATTATGCTAATAAATGCAATATAAGGAGTAATGCCCTCTAAAATATGCATAGCCTGGAAAGGGAAAAATTAATTAAATTAATTTTCAGAAAATAGAAAATAATATAATATGGGAATTAATGTCTGAATATTAACCTGTAAATGGAATGATAATCCCACCAGAAAAGTACACAGGCACATTCCTGAGGCAGAAACCTGAAATTAATTATATATATTTATTAATTAATTAATTTTGTAAAATTAATTAAAAATTGTTTATTTATGTTTCCTTACCAGAAGAAGAGGTCGTCTTCCTGAAGTGTCCGTTAAATACAGACCTGTAATTGCTATGGGAATCTGTAAGAATAAAAGTTAATGGCTTTGATAAATTAGTAAAATTAATTTCTAATTTATAATGCCTTCTAGCATATTAATTAAATTAAATTAAATAATATACCTGAATGCTGGCTAATGCTGTGGATCCGATTTTACCTGGAAAACCTGCATTTTTTTAAATTTATTAATTTTATATTATTTGATATATAATTATCATTATGTAATAATAATTATTAAATATATTTAATATTTAATATAATATTATGTTTATCCTTATATTATTAATAAATTTATAATTTTATATAATTTCATTTGCTTTAAAAATTCAGGAAGTTGAAGTCTCACTGAAGGTTTGAAAAATGCTGTTGGTATAGTAAGTGACAGCATTGCTTCCTCCGAATTGCTGAGCCAGCATTAAACCCACTCCGATCTGAAGCAAAGCCCATTTTCCAGCTGGATTAGTATAACGTGTTCATCAAATGGTTAATCGTTTCCTAGCACTTACAATGACAGGACATGAATGTTTCCTTTGAAACAATGGCAGAATTCCTCCTCCTCCTCCTTCTTGTTCCAGTTCCAAGGTCTTGAGAGTTTCCTGCAAGTTGAACCAATGCATGTCAATGTAATCCTCCTGATCATTGCTCCATTACAGGAAAGAAACAAGACTCGATCTTTTCTTTGATATCGTCGAATTCTTGAGAAATATCAGCATCTTTCCCTCTCAGTTTCCCCAACGCAGCCATGGACTCGATTTCCCGGCCATTTTCAACCTATACAATGTATATATATTTGTAGTAGAAGAATCTGTTCCAGGCAGTTTATCTACAGGACAAGTTTTCCAGGTAAAGCTTACAAGCCATCTCGGAGATTCTGGAATGAAGAACAGACCAAAAAATTGCACCACAAATGGAACGCAGCCTGGAACAAGGAACAAAAAAGAGATAAACAAAGAGATTAGGATATAATTAAAGATGATAAAGCAAAAGGTCATTTACCCACTAAAGCCAAAGTACGCCATGGAAGGATGTTTCCTACAAAGTACACTAATGATGAACCAGAATTCACCATCAACTGCATTCAAGACAAGGCATCAGGATGTTGATGTAGTTTAATTAAGGTGGGTTTAATGTTAATTAATTACCTGATTAGCGGAAGAAAACGTTCCTCGTAGATCTTTTGGTGCTATTTCTGCAATGTAAAGAGGCACCTGTGGCAATAAAAATTTCATCATGTATTAATTTTATTTTTTTAAAAATATAATTAAAAATCAAATAAAATCCTAATTATGGAAACAAAGTGTCATCACCACGTAAGAGATAATTCCTAATCCTAGTCCAAGTGAAATTCTCCCAGCATATAGCAATGGTGCATCCTGGCAAAACAAAAACTTTATAAAATATAAATAATTCTTAGATTTTTCGATCTGGGTTGAGTTGAAATTTTCCATTGTAAATTCATTTTAACTTATAATGGACTTGATTCTATTATTTCGATTCGAATTTGGTTCGTTGATTAAGCAATGGATACACACCTTTGCCAATGCAATGGAAAGCCAACCGATGGTGCAAAATAGTTGAGAAATCCACATTGCCTGTCTCGTAAAATGGCAATTAGGTGCAAGATTTGTTAAAGGAAAGCTTGTAATGTAATGGTGTAGAACTTACTCGTCTTTGACCCATACAAGCCACTATCTTCCCAGAAAATAATGCTGTCAGGATTCCTCCGATTGTCATAATCGACCCAAAACATGAGTACTGCAAATTTAGTATATGGTTTCAAATTTTGAAGATTGTGAATTCGAATTCATACGAGATGCTCCCCGCTTATAAGTTTTCACCCACCTGATTAAGGGTGAGCATCATCTGTCATGGAACCTAAAAAACAGAAAATAAAAAATTCAAACCGAGTCCGAGGGGGGAACTTAGTTCTAACTTGAGAAACGCTGAGATTCAATTCATTCATGATTCCAGACTGAACTGGTGATGAATAAGCAATCTGCAAAACCGATCAAAAACTCTTCTACTCAACCAAACAGGAAGATTATACCAGAAAAAACGAAAAGGAAAGCTTTCTTTTAGAGCAGATTGTATGCTACTTACCGCGCACCCATTACAGAAACAACCGCAAACAGCGATGACAGTGCTCAAGACGACAGAAGCTTTGACAGAAGATCCATTGCTGCTAATGATATCGTCGTTAATGCAGTCATCGACTTTGGTCCTATAAATATAATCACCATTGTTGTTCGTATCAGAATCTCCATTACCAAGCAGTGAGCCTGTTAGAAGTCCTGATTCCAACTTCTCATACTCCATGCTTTCTTGTCTTTTCCCTCGACTGCAAATTCTGAAATTATTTACAAAAGGGAGAGATCCACCACCTTTGGGTATAAATTTATCTTGACAAACAATGATTCTCCTAATGATTTTGAACCAGAAATCTTCCTGCAGCCATGCACTTGCAGTTTACTTGAACAGTATCTGCAAGTTCTAGCAGAGATGATGACAGAAACTTACCTTCAAGCTCTTCCCAAGTGACAGAGTAATTCCATTCACGTAAAAATCCAGCATAATACAGCAAGTTCAAGAACAACAACAACAGACACACACACACACATATGTATAATGATCTGGGGCTAGTTGTCATTTAACTGAATGATTAATGATAAACGAGAAAGTTAAGAAATTTTTTTATGATGAGGATCCAATGAGTTGGTTTAAGAAAGTTAAGAACAACAGCTAGCAATGATGAATCATAAGGATATGGGTCTGACTCATCCACACCTGGTATCTTTTATTTTCAGTACAATGACAACGAAATTCTTTTAAATAATATATATATATATATATATATATATATACACACACTTTTTTATCTAATAATTATTTTTGTTACTTTGAATTTTAGGTTATGTTTATAAAATAGTTTCATAATTTTTTTTTCATCTTTTATGTTATTAATATAACGTAATTCAAGTAATTTAGATAAAATCGATGTTTATATAAAAATATAATTATTTTCGAATTAATTTTTTATATTATGTTGATTGAGGAATAATAATTTTGCAATTAATTGAATGAACTAATCATAATATAAATATAAATATAAATTATTTTGTTTTCAAACAATTGTGACTGTCAAACTTCCCTGGGAATCACCATCCCTGCCATCCGAATTCTGTTGATTGCTTGTGATGGAAGAATCTGACGTATACCCTGAAGAAATATAAGCCTCAATTCTCCAGGGAACCAGGTGCAAGTTCTTTTCCAGGATTTTGACAATCTGATACATTGTCGGCCTGGCATGTAACTGTGTATGAGCACAAATCACTGCAATATGCACGTACTGTTCCATCACCTCCAGGGATTCCATTTCAGGCATGTCTTTTTCAATTACATCTACTGCTCTTCCTTCCTGTACAAGTTTCCATGCCCAATCTGTCAACAGAGAAACTTCCCCTATGTCAATTTCATATGCTTTTCTTCCGCTCAGGAGCTCCAGAAGCACTACTCCGTAGCTGTAAACATCGCTCTTTTCTGTTAATTTTCCGTATAAGGCATATTCTGGAGCGACATAGCCAAGTGTTCCTGCTACTTTGGTGCTCAAATGTGTCGTTCCTTGTGAGTTAAACTTTGCCAGGCCGAAATCTGCCACCTTTGCCTCAAATGTCTCGTCCAGAAGTATGTTGCTTGCTTTTATATCTCTATGGATGATTGCAGGATGAACACCATGGTGTAAATAAGCCAATCCACGAGCTGTTCCAAGCGCAATTTTCTGACGGATTGCCCAGCTAAGCTTCTCCATTCCTGTTCCGAATAAATGGTCATAGAGGCTTCCGTTACGCATCAGATCACAGACGATGATTCGTTGGCGACCTTCCAGGGGAGCATTTGCTGTACAGTAACCTCTCAGGGCAACAAGATTGACATGCCTGACACTGGCAATAATTTCCACTTCATGAGCAAAGGTTTCACCGCCAGAAGCTGAACGGTTCTTGAATCTCTTAAATGCAACTTCTGAACCATCACGTAGAATTCCTTTGTAAACATTGCCATAACCTCCTTTCCCAATGATAAGATTCCTGGAGAAATTCATTGTAGCTCTCGAGATTTCATCAATCCTGAATTTGACTAGATTGCTGCTTCCTCTATGCAATCCTAATCCCAAGTCCAAACTATTCTCATCTTTGCAGATATAGGTGATTTTTTTCTTCTGGATTTTCTTGTGCACCATCCAAAACAGCCAGATAGAAACAGACGCACCAAAGACACCAGTAATGGAGCCCAAAACAACACCAAACATCACAGCCTTATGCTTGCTTTTAGATACGAACCGACTTGAAAATTTCAGCCTGAACAAGCACTCTGCGGTTGCTGGATCACTTGATCCGTGTTCATTGCTAAATGCAGCTGCATACATGAACAGATAATCAGCAGAGACTGAGACATTATCAGCTTCTAGATTCTGAAAGTACAGCTTCTCCAGGCTCAAAAGCTTGGCAATACAATATTGACATACAGAGACATCGCCCAAAGATTGGTTACAAAAGAGCCTAATTTCTTGCAATTCATACACAGGAATCAAGCTTTCGAATTGTTTCTGCTTTGTAACATTCCCAAAGGTCGACAGAATCCATTCAGGATGATACCCACAAATGGTTTGTATAACGAAATCAGGAAAGAACTCAGCAACTACCTTGCCATATAACTCCCAGCAAACCTCAGCAGTCTCAGGAGGAGGAACAAAGTAGCCATGGGTTCGAAGATATTCGGATCGAACAAAAAGAATTCCTTTCTGTAGATATTTACACTGCGTAGGCACATCGACGAGCGCAATCTTTGGCGGAGATTCCTTGGCAAGATCATGAAGAACATTATAGTTCAAGGGACAGGAAGATTCAGAAAAGCTTGTATGAGAAATTTTCTGGCAATTAACCACAGAAGAAAACAAGTTGAAGAAAACTGACAACAAGACTAATACTAACCGAAACAAAGTTGATTTTAAGAAAGACATGTCTAAGTTAAGGTTTCACAGGACTCGAAACGCAGAACTGATACGGGAAACACTTTAACTTCTGATCTTTCAATAAAATAATTGTCAGGATTATGGCAGGTTATGAATCGGACGGCAAAAGGGTAGAACGGGTCTTGAAAAGTCATTTGTCTGCATGCCAGGCCACCAAGTTACAAGAACTAACTTTCGTGCTCATGTGAATTTCTGGGATTACATTAAAACCGAAAGTTCTGATAAGTATGTGGATCAAAAGTCCATCTTAATTTGTCAGTATTGAGCCATTGCAATGATTTAATATCCCACTTGTCTTCTTGTCAGGATTAAAAAATTGGCAGATTAAACTAACAGTTTCATTAAAATTATATTTACAACATGCTCGTGATCAAGATCTGGTAAAGGGGTTTGACCGCTACAAAATTACAAAATTAGGGACCATAATTATATTTAATAATACAAAATTAGGGACCATAAGACACGCTAAGCTTGACCCATTATCCAGAACTGAAGTCAATTCATCGTACAATGTGATGTTTTCTTTTAACTGACAACCTGAAAGGAGGAAAGAAAGAAACATAACAATATACTATGGAAAATTTCGCTGTTCCCTGACAGTAACAGCTTGTCAGGTTTTGCAATTGCTGTATTCCAAGTGGATTATTACATATCAGAATCTTTTACTGATTTGAGATAGGAATAAGAAATTACAACAGTAATCAAGAAAGTCATGCTTGCTGATAACTTGTTAGCATTCTTCTGACTAAACCCACTAAGTAAGCTACCAGGGAATCCTGATGGCAATTAGTCCAACGATATGAGCCTCACACAAAGTTTGAAACATAAACTAGTTCAAAAAAATACGATCCAAATATCAGAAGACAAATGGGTATTTCCAAAATGGAATTTTTTTATCAAAAACTAATGTTTTCGACAGGAACTTTTCCCTCGAGCCTTCCGATGGAAAATATACTCTGGAAAGACTGCAAGATGGTGACATTCCAGGATGACTTGGAATTGGGTTCTTCTATTTGGTGGAGTTTTTTGGCCATTATGAGTCCAATTATGGTTCAAAAAAGCAGTGGAAGCAGTCGAAACTTTGATTAAAACATGATTAGCCTTAATTGTGGCTTGATTCATATATATCATTTATTGTTATTATTATTTTAATGAATATTTAGAGAGAGAAATGATCACAGGCGTATAAAAATATGAATTTATTAATAATATAATAATATATAATAACTGTCAAAGTCAGTAAAGGTTGGCACCCGCAATAGTGGAAAGAAAAGAGAAGAGTAGGGGGCGACGTAATTTTAGAAGCCGCAAGTTTTGAAAAAAAATGCAGTTGTTACCCGGTTTTGTACTGCGTGCCTTTGCCTATAAATAGGCAGAGGATTAAGGCAAATGAGATATCCCACAGATCCCAAAATCATATGTCCACGAGAGAAAAATAGAGAAGAGAGAAGAAAAATATTTGAGAGTTTTTGAGTCGAGTTGTAATTCCAAATTATTTTCTTTTCAATAAAATTCTTCGATCTTTTGTCCGTGGTTTTTACCCTAATTTATTAAGGGGTTTTCCACGTAAATCTGTGTGTTCAATATTTTATTATCTCAAATTTTAGCTGCGATCCTGCTTTATCCGGTCCGTATTTTTCAACAAGTGATATCAGAGCTTTGGTTCTTGTTGGAGGAATTTTTTTGAAAAGGAGCACGCCAAAAGGAAAGAAAAATTACGATGAATTTTTTGGTGCGATCCGTTCGAAAAACGGACGTAAAAAGGCAAATTAGTGAACAGTGCCAAACAGTAAAATTTAATTAAAAGATGACGGTACGGTAGCATTTACTGTAGCAGTTACTGTAGCGCACTATAGCAGCGGATTTGGGCAAGTTACTGTTCATACTATAGCGGTACTGTAATAGGTACTATAGCAGACACTGTAGCAGAGTACTGTAGTGGTTACTGTAGCAGAAGCACTGTAGCAGGGTATTGTAGCAAATACTGTTCACGATACTGTTTTACGCGTATATACCTACTTATCGTATGCTCTGTGGTTGCCATTAAATTGGATCCTCTACATCAAAAAATAAGTTAGATTATATCGCAAGCAGTGATACTGTGATAAAAGCAATGGCGGTGAAATTTGAGATCAAGAAGTTCAACGGGAGAAATTTCTCACTGTGGAAATTAAAGATTAAGGCTATTTTGAGAAAAGATGGTTGTTTAGCGACTATCAGTGAAAGGCCGCAGGATTACACAGATGATGCTAAATGGAATGAGATGGATGGGAATGCTATAGCAAACCTACATCTGGCACTTGCAGATGGGATCTTGTCCAGTATAGAAGAAAAGAAAACGGTAAAGGAGATTTAGGATCATTTGATCAGATTGTACGAGGCAAAATTGTTGCACAATAAAATTTTCCTTAAGAGAAAATTGTACACCTTGAGAATGGCAGAATCTACTTCAGTGACGGAGCACCTTAATGTCTTGAATACGCTATTTTCTCAGCTTACATCATTAGGCTATAAAATAAAGTTTCAAGAATGTGCAGAACTTCTACTCCAAAGTCTACCAGATTCGTATGATCAGCTCATCATCAACTTAACAAATAATATTCTTTCCGATTCTCTAGTCTTTGATGATATAGCAGCAGCAATTCTTAAAGAAGAAAATCGATGAAAGAACAAGGAAGACAAGCAGGCAGGTTCACAACAAGTGGAAGCCTTGACAGTGATGAGAGGAAGATCAACAGAACGTGGCTCAAGTGGGAGTCACAATCATGGTAGGTCAAAATCAAGGAGTAAGAAGAATTTCAAATGTTTTCACTGTGGTAAGAAAGGTCACTTGAAGAAGGATTATTGGAGTCTAAAGAATTCTAATTCTCAAGGGAATGTGGCGAGCACTTCAAATGATGGAAATGTGTTGTGCTGTAAAGCAGCAATATCTACTGAGAACAGGAAAAAGTATGCTGATGTATGGGTTCTTGACTCAAGAGTAAGTTATCATATGACCTATCGAAGAGAATGGTTCCATCATTATGAACCTATCTTAGGAGGATCTGTGTATAGCTGTGAAGATAATGCCTTAAAGATTGTAGGTATTGGGAACATCAGATTGAAGATGCATGATGGAATAGTTCATATTATTCAAGGAGTGCGACATGTGGAAGGCCTCAGAAAGAATCTGTTATCTATAGGACAAATGGATGATTTGGATTGCACTATCAAAGTTCAGAAAGGCATCATGAGGGTTAGCCGAGGAGCGCTGGTGATTATGAAAGGAGAAAAGGTTGCTGTAAATTTGTATATGCTGTGTGGAGAGACTATGCAAGAAGGAGAAACATCTGTTGCTTCAAGTTCAAGTGAAAGATTTGCAATGGTGTGACATCAGAAACTTGGACATATGTCTGAACAAGGCATGAAGATTCTTGTTGAGAAAGATCTACTTTCTGGTCTTACAAAGGTGACATTACCCTTTTGTGAGCATTGTATTACAAGCAAGCAGCATCGATTAAAGTTCAACACATCCAATTCTAGAAGCAAAAATATTCTTGAATTGGTTCACTCTGATGTATGGCAAGCACCGGTTTCATCACTAGGATGAGCGAAGTACTTTGTGTCCTTCATCGATGATTACTCCAGGAGATATTGGGTGTATACTATCAAGAGTAAGGGAGATGTATTTGCAACCTTCAAATCTTACAAAGCACGGATTGAACTTGATTCAGGCAATAAGATCAAGTGTTTGAGGACAGACAATGGAGGAGAATATACTGGGAATGAGTTTGATAGCTTTTGCAAGCAGGAAGGCATCAAAAGGCAGCTCACTACAGCGTATACTCCACAACAAAATGAAGTGGCAGAGCGGATGAACAGAACTCTGTTAGAAAGAACGAGAGCAATGTTGGGAGCTACAGGTCTAGATAAGGCATTTTGGGCAGAAGCAATCAACACCACCTGTTATGTGATCAATCGGTCTCCATCTACAGCAATTGAATTGGAGACACTAATGAAGATGTGAACCGGGAAACCAGTAGATTATTCAAACCTCCATGTATTTGGAAGTCTGGTGTACGTGATGTACAATGCCCAAGAAACTACAAAGTTGGATCCAAAATCCAGGAAGTGCTTGTTCTTGGGGTATGCTGATGGTGTGAAGGGGTATCACCTGTGGGATCCCACTGCCCACAAGGTCATAGTCAACAGAGATGTTATCTTCTTGGAAGATAAATTGAAGGGAGATGATGATAGCACTTTGAAAGAAAGTTCAGAAACTACAACTGTACAGGTGGAAAAGAAGTCTACAGAAAAAGATTCTTCTGAAGCAGCACCAGAGCATGAGGTAGAAGAGCCAACCCAGTCTGAAGAGGTAGAACTTAGAAAGGGAAAACGTGCAAAATCTGTACCATCCTGGCATGATGATTATGTTATGGATAGTAATATTGCATACTGTCTTTTAACTGAGGAAGGGGAGCCATCATGTCACCCCCCAGCCCATACCTGGAGGAACATGCTCCCGTAGCATACACAACGACCTCCCATACGGAAAGCCACGGTATACACTACAAGAGATACCTGTACATGAATAAAAAGACGTCGTATGGGGACAACCCTGTAGTATGGCGGTAACAACAGTAAACAGAACCAAACATAACCCTGGATTAAACATACATTCAAAGGAATGTACAAACTGAAATACAAAAGTATATTT
>CANYBF010294119.1:0-16277 GCA_948192965.1 Dalechampia spathulata
GCAAACAAAGTTAGAAAGAAATAGCAAAGTAACTAAAATAGACATAATACTTCATAAAAACTTATAGAAAACTAAGACTAAACATATAAAAATCACAATATTAAGACTCAAATAAACAACATAATAACTAGTAATCACATAACAAGTAATATCCTAATGGATTTAAGCATTGCTATAGGAGAAAAATTATTATCATAATTAATTCTTTGATTTTAATAATAACCTTTTGTAACTAAGTATGTTCTATAAGTAATCATATTACCATTCATCTCTATCTTATTTTTGAAGACCCATTTGCAATCTATGGTTTAATCTCCTTTAGTCGATCAATAAAAGTCCATAATTGGTTTTCAAACATGGAATCCATCTTAGAGTACATGGCCTTCAATCATAAGGTAGATTTTAAAGTTTTCAAAGCTTCATCATAATCAGTAGGCTCATCATTCTCAATTAATAGGACTTCTTTATTTTTATGAATAAGAAATTCATACATCTTAGATATAATCCTTACTCTGGTTTAGCATCTTAGAGCTTGTGTTGAACTTAGGTTCTATTGTTACATCATTATCATGTAATACAACATTAGGATCAATTGGTTGAATTATTTCATCTTATGGTTATTGAGCTTCATCAAGTTTAACTCTACTCCCACTATCTTCTTTTAGGAGGAACTCTTTCTTTAAAAAGACAATATTATTTCAAATAAACACTTTTTTTTTAAGGATGGTAGAAATAGTATATAATAGTTTCCTTTGGATACCCCATGAAAAACCATTTCTTAGATTTAGCGTGAAGCTTATTTGATATTATCCTCTTTACAAAAGCAAGACATCCCAATACTTTCATATAAGAAAGTAAAGGTTTCTTATTAAACCATATCTCATATGAAATAACTTCAACAAATTTACATGGACTTTATTTAAAATATAAATAGTGGTCTTTGATGCATAACCTCAAAATGACTTAGCTAAGTTTGCAAGACCCATCATGGATTGAACCATATCCAATAAAGTTGGATTTCTCCTTGCAAAAATGCTATGATTCTATAGTATGTAAGGAGGTATCCATTGAGATGATATTCCATTATCTTTGAGATAGTCCTAAAACTCATGACTTAAGTATTCACCACCTAAATCTAATCAAAGTTTTTTAATACTCTCACTAAGTTTTTTTTTTTACTTTATTTTTAAATTCTTTGAACTTTTCAAAGGCTTCAAACTTGTGTTTTATTAAGTGCCAACATACATGCATAGAATAATCATCTCTGAATGTTATAAGTAGTGATATCCATCTCAAGCATATATTAACATAGGATCATATAAATCTGAATATGAGAGTTCTAAAGTCTCTTTAGCTCTTTCACCATTTCCTTTAAAAAGGTGTCTTCATCATCTTGCCTAGTAAACAAGATTCACATGTATCATATAATTCATAGTCAAATGATGTTTAAGTTACCAAACTTATGCAATTTAGACATGCAGTTGTTGTTTATATACCTAAGATGATAATGTCATAAGTAAAATGGATTAAGACTATGAACCTTAAGTTTCTTGGTATGTACATTACAAACCAGATTAGAATTATCCAATTTATATATATACCATTAATAATGTTTGCATAACAGTAATGAATACCATCTTTAAACAATAAATAACCTTTATTTTTATTAATAATAATATCAAAACCATATTTAACAAGATAAAAAACTAAAATAACATTTTAATATGCACTAGGAACATAATAAGAATGATTAAGTTGCAATACAAGTCCAAAAGCTAAATTCAAACTAAATGTTCTCATTATCAATGTAGTAACTCTTGCTTCATTTATAATAAAATATCAATGTCCCTTATAGTTAAGCTTTTTAATGCTCCTTAGACTAAGTATTAGAACAAATATGACATGTATACCTTGTATATAATACATGTCTTTTATTATTAAAAGTAACATTTACCATCATTCTTCAAACTCTCAAGGTGGTCCTTGTAGTTCCTCCTCAAATGACCATCTTTGCCTTAATAAAAGTAAGTCCCCTTGGGGTTCTTCTTAATAACTTGCTTACCTTACCTTCAAGCTTAAGATTTGATTACTTGTTGATCTTCTTGCCCTTCTTGCTAGAGTGCTTAAAAAAGCTTACTATCATCATAATAACTCATAATTGATATTCAAGTATAAATTGTTAATAACTATTAAGTAATAATTGTAAAATAAGATTTATGGATAACTTATGATCCATGAAAAACTAATGATGTTAGCCTCTCAACATACCTATTCATCTTCAATCCATTTTGCATTGCAAATGACCTTTTAGGCATACGACACTTGAAAAGTGCCTTAGAAAGATCATATCTTTATGTTTGAGATCTTTTCTTAAAGAGCCCCTAAGGTGATATGCCCTAGTGTTACCATCCATATGCTTACATTTATTTTAGAGATCATTCTTTATAGCACCATGCATAATGTTGCAAGCAATATTAATGTCTTCCTTGTTAGAAATATGTTTTTTTCTCGGTAACTGGAGAATTAGCTTAGTTCATATAGGAAAGCCTCATCCAGAATATAGGCTATACATTCATCTCTTTGAATGATTCTTATTTTGTATATCCAATCTATGTAATTGGATCCATTAAGTTTGTATTTGAGAATATTATGCAAAACAACCTTTTTCAACATTATTTAAAATCTAAGTAAGGAAAATTAATAAGTTAATATTAAAATAATATGTTAAATTACATGAATAATTAAGTCTTTAATTATTTTACTTTTTACTCCTACTATTTTATTTTGAACTAATAACCCTTACCTATTAATTTGGAAAATCATACATCATCTTCCTTAGTAGTTAGTATCCAACAACAATTAAAATCCAACCTTGGGCATGCTTAACAAATCACCTTTTAATATTCAAGGTTGACATCTCATGTCTATCATATCTTAATATGATTACTGAATCATTTAGTCATCAACTATTGATGCATGTATTATCTCATAACATATTTTCCTAACTTGGCCTATAGCTCATTCATCTTAGGTATTGTCACATCCACCTTAATTCTTATTTTAATTCCAATCACAATTGCATTAAGTTATAATTTAAGATTATCAAAATTAAGAAATATTAGAATAATTATTAAATTAAATGAGATTGAAGGTTAATAAATATAACTAGTGCTCAAGTCATTTTATTACAGATATAGATATTAATCTTGTTAATAAAATATATATTGATAAGTGATCGAGAAATGATTTATTGCACCCATGTTGACTGTTACTAATTTTAATTACATATAAAATTATGTTTAGCTATATCTTGATTTTAGTGGTTAAATTATTAGTATAATTAATGATTAATTAAATAAAATAAATCATTTAATATTTAAATCATTTAATTATACGTATGAATAAATTACATTACTAATAATATATAGGAATGTAGTTAATGTTTGAATCATTTTATTTAAATGTTTATATATTTATATTACTAGTGTCACGAGAAGGTGTAACCATAATTGATAATAAAGTGACTACAAGTAAAACATTGAAAGCCGATATTATCCAGTAAATTGTAGGGTAGAAGGAAATGATGAATGAATAATATATTGAATTATTTATGAATAGTATACATAACGAATACTACATTATATATAGTAATTAATTATATTCATATATAAATATCAAAGCCTGTCACACTATGGGAGCTGGCCATGCCTAAAGTTATTACCTTAACTGCAAAGAGGGGGATGTCGAAGGCAGGTGATTTAGCTTACAAACTAAAAAATAAAGAATTAAATAAATTTTTATTAGTATATTGTCATAATTTTAGTTTGTATATGCTTAAATACATATAAATATATGAATGATGATTATTCATCATGTTTAAACAAGATGGTGTAAATACTATAAGTTAGCCACGATACGAATTAGTAATTAGTCGAGCATTAATACGAACCGCTAGTAATCATTAATTTAGAAGTGATAATAGTTAATTGTACATTAAAAATCTCATATGAGTTCAACTAAGAAGTTATTTAAGAATCCTCTTGAATACATTTACAAGAGAGGAGGTTGATGGACAAAGAAGACCCTTTTGTGCTATGCTTATGAAGGAAATTAAATTATTGCTAAGAAGGGTCTAATTAGAAGTTTCCAAGTTGAGGTGAGTGTGAGTTATCTTTATACATAGTTGTTGTAAGTAAAGAAATAATTACTACTGCTTGTGTATGGTATTGGCCAAATTGACATATTTGATTTTATACGATGATATAAAAATTCCCTTGGTTTGATATTTGTTATGATTATTGTAGAAAGCAGGGGTGTGTATAAGTTTGTCAATCGTAAGAAAGCGTAAGTTTGATATAGATATTATGAGGAGTAATTAACCATTTGTGTGGACACTAAGCATATGTTCAGCATATTACTTAACCAAGTGGTGAAGAGGAGTTTTAGAAGGGTATATACGTGTATGATGTATGATGAAAATTTTTAATTGTATATGTAAGATAGGATGCTAAAAATAATAGGAACTTTGAATAAAATTTAGGAAGTTTAGTAAGTAACAATATATTGTTAATTACTCCATGATTAACATGATCACTATAGCTTAGATTAAGTGTAGAATGATAAGGCAAGCATATGTATATACTGTCATTGAAACAAGTTAAAAATTAGCCTTAGAAATGTAAAATTTATAAGCGTCAAGGGAGTTGTTCTTTACTCTACTGATATGAGAGCTCATATGTATATTAGAACTTGATTATTAAATAAAACTTAAAGATAAAAGTGATTAATATATATATAAGTATTGTTTAGGGAGGGATCGGTGACGAATGTATTGGCTAAAGATTAATAACTTAGATTGCATAAATGGCTCCACCAAAATGAAAGCTTATAGGACCATAATCCCTTAAAAAATGTAGTGGTTCAAAGTTAATATGTATGATGAACTTATTTAAATTGATATTGTTGAATTGAGTGCCTTAAGGTGACTTTTAGCAGCTTGTAATCATAAGTACACTAGATAAAAAATCAAGCTGATGTTGAGCCATGGAAGTGCCATATGTTGGGAGGATGTTGGTAGCTGATCATATGCTAAATATATATATATATTTCTTGTTGATGAACTTGCTTAAAGACTTTCATTTATAGTATATGAGATGTGATTTGGTTATTAGGCATGTGTTAGTTCAGGCGGCTTACTATTTATTGAATTGTTATCTTCATTATTCTAATGAGAGAAGTAAATCTCTCACTATAATCTTGAAATAATTTTGATGTATTAGATGTGTGTGCTAAATAGTTGATGTTAAGCTAAACATGCACCTAATACAAAGGTAATAAATGACAACAAAAGCATCTAGATATATATATATATAAATATACATGCAACATGTTACTAGAAATTAAAGAAAGATGATAAAGGAAGCATTCGACATGTGTATGTGCATGTATTGTAATAATGAGTGTATGTGATCTTATGAATTACTTTATAGAGTTGGTGCCAAATATCAACTTATGCATAAATAGCAAAATCCATTAGACCGCATGATCCTTTTTATAATGTAGTTCTAATTGCTAAAAACAAACTTATAAATGTTGGCTCTCTAAACTTTCTTGAACCTTGGTATAAATTAATATTGTTGAAATATTCGTATTATAGAATTGGGTTGTAGATAGAATATTCCACGTAACTGCTTGTGTGGTGAAGAGCTGAATCTTGATTTAAGTAAGTTTAATTAATGGTTATTAAACCATGAATATAAGTACTTAAGATTCATGCATAACTGCATTCCACTTCATTAAGATGTATGACTTTTAACAACACTCAAACCTAAGTATTGCTAGGTGTCTGAATTACTTAGGAGCTAGAAATGTATCACATATAATGAAACTAGGTGATGTATGGTTCCCGCAAAGGTATATGTAACCACATGCAAAGAAAAGAAAACCAAGCAAATATCTTAATTAATTACAAGCCATGAATTTAATGTAAGTTAAGCATGTATTAGTAACTGATTACAAGACGGAAGTATGCTCAGAATTAAGACATATAATTGAGACCTAAACACTTAAAAACATGTATACATATACAATAGTAAAGAGTTAAAATAAAAGGAGAAAATGAATGTGTATAGACATAATAGTTTTAGTTAAAGTACTTAACTTTAGGGTGTTGGACTCAACCTAGAACCATATGAATTAAGTTCTATATTGCTGATAAATGACATAAATTTGGTGCAAACTTAATAATACAATAAAACATAGAAAGTACCTCTTAAAATCAACTTTGCAAGTGAGATGAATGTACTGCGTAAGAAACTCATTCTATTAAGGTTTATAAATAGTATTAATAAGACTTAGGAAGCTAGAATATGCATATAAAGTATGCGATTTCAAATTTTTAACATAAGTAATTTAGCATTAAATAGAAAAAGATCAACAAGGGAATTAAAAGATAATTCAAATCTTATTTAAATTCTTATGGATTAAATTGAATGTATATAGTTCAATTATTAAACATACGTCTAGACAATATAATACAACATTCATTTCGATGTTATAACAATAAAGATACTTATGTGTGTGTGTGCATATATATATATATAGCTGTATTTTAATTAAGCAAAAGCTCAAAATATAGAGTATATGGAGCTAATGAAACCATAAAGCTAAAATCAATTGGAAATTAAGAAATTATTCAAGAATGCCTAAATGTATATATATATTATACATAAAGCTTGACATTTACCCTATGTATGTAACTTATTAATTGAAACATTTATGTTTAACAGGCGAGGAAATAGGATAATCGTTGCCCCTATTTTGTGGATAAACAAAGGCAAAATGAAAACAAGTCTGTGTCTAATAATAACTATGTTATAAACGAAATTGCAGGCAAAATGAAAAGCTTGACGATTCAAGCTTTGTAACGTAAAGTGTTACAAATATTTAATTATTTGATATTAATATTGGATATGCAATATATTAACGTATTTCAAGATGTTATTATTTATAGATGTGCCATCATTATATGAACACATACGCATTAAAATCATGCATCATAAACCATTAGCATTACATTTTGGAGGAATAAAGGAGACACAATTTTATATATATATATATATATATATATATATATATATATATATATATATATATAAAAGGTGATATAAGGGAGATACTGATATATTTATATATTGAATTGATAAAGAGATAGAGAAATACAGAGATAGATAATATAGAGGTATTGGAAAAAGAAATAAATCATTGAAAATATGTTCAACACAAATTGTGCACAATCAGAGATAAAGATTGTTATGATTACAAAGAAATGACAAAATTCACATAAAAATGTGAACTCATAAAGGAATGATGAAATAATAGAGAGTAGAGTAGTGCAACATACATTTGCATTCATTATCATATAGCATATCATTTTTACGTGGAAAGAGGAATGCAACTTTAAATTTGTATTCGTTAATGCCAAGCTTGTTATTGCTATTATTGATTAATAGAGCAAATTATAACCAATTTATAGGAAATTGACGAGTACACAGAATTAATAACAGAAATTTATTATTTATTATTATAATAATCCAATATTGATGAGATGGTTTTACTATTGCTATTATATTATTTAACAAAAAGATGTTTTAATTGATCTACAGGAAAGTTGGGTTGTTTATAAAGATAGCTGCCATAAATTTTTACTTATCATCGTTAAAGTAATTGAGTAATGATGGGATAATTTACTTATCATTATATTTATTACGATTAATTATTATGGATTTCTTTAATTGATTTATTTATTAGTTATATTCATATTATAACAAAATAATCAAATTTTATTCATAAAATTTTTAATATTAAATACCATTTAGTTTTATACTTAGTGTTTATCATCTAATGAATGTAGGTTAGTGTAATTTAAAGGGATGTCTGGATCATTGGGGCACCAATGCAGTTAGGATATTCCAAGATTTGTATAAACCTCAGAACCACGTTAAACCGTATAATGTATTCCTAGCAAATCTTTTATTATGCAACTATCATTGTACATTTTAAAGGTAATAAAACATTTTATGCTCGTAAACTAGTAGAGACACTAAAATTACCTCTCATGTGACTTCTCTAAGCCCTATTTATGATGTTTATATATAGGAAATAGTTAATGGCATGCCATAAGTATTATATGAATGTTTTATACGACAGGTGATGCTGAAGCCATAGGTTATAAAACAATATTCCATTGAAAAATAAATTACATAGATCCTTTATAGAGTGATTAATAAATGTTTAAGAATACATATTTATTAATCATCCTATGGAAGTATGACTCATCGATTAGGTATGATAAGTATGCCTAATAAACAAATGATTATATTTAAATCCAACCCATTTGAAAAGCTTAGATATACCTTATGTCAAATAGGCTTAAGTATGTCTAAAAACCTAATTTGAAATAGAGCTTTCCACCATTACATAAATAATGAAAGGTCTTAGATTTCATATCCTTTTAGAGAGATTTCTTTATATTAGCGATCTTATCATTCAAGGTAGGTGTTACGTACTTTGATATGCATCATATATATATAACATATTTAACACTTTAAATAAAATTATAGTGTTGACCCTGACTTTTCACCCACCTGTGATTTCAGGTTCTTATTGATTCGGCTTGGTACAGGTCCCCGATATCAATCCCGATAGTGAATATATGCCTGTTTGGCTTTCTCTGAGTGTTATGGGTGTATAGAGCACATTACAATTGGTGGGGCCCACCATGACATTTGGTAGGGCCCACTATCCTTTTTAGCCTTTTCTATGTATTCTGTGCCTACAGAACACATTGCACTATGCCCATCATAGGCAAAGCACATAGCGTGCAAAATGCTACGCTTTGGACATGTAGCACTATAGCACTATATACCCGAGAATGGACATTAGTAGGGCCTACCACTCAAGGCCCACCTAGCAAGAGCCGAAGCTATACAATGCCTCAGAATGTCAAGTGCATCTCTGATGATATACGGAGCATGTTACATTTTTCCCGTTTAAGGCGGAGCATATAGCATGAAAATGCTATATGCGTAGCATATAGCACTATGTGCTACGCATATGGCAAAATAAGACGTTTGGTGAGACCCACTTTCAGGATCAAATCTAATGTGCTCTGCATAGCACAACGTCTTAGAATGTCAAATGATGCTTATTTGATATGAGAAACGCGTTACATTTTACCCATATAAGGTGAAATGCATGAATAGGGTGCATAGCACTATATGCACTATTTGATAAAAAAAAGACGTTTGATCGGAAGCCTTCTTGGCACCAAATCTAGAGTACTTTTCACTACACAATGTCTTAAAATGTCAAATGACTCTTGTTTGACATATGACTTATGTTACATTTTGCTCGTACGAGCCTATGCGCATAGGGTGAAAATGCTATATATGTAGCATATAGCACTATGTGCTATGCATGTAGCAAAAGAAGATGTTTGGTGGGGCCCACTTTTGAGACCAAATCTAATGTGCTCCGTATAGCATAATGTTTTAGAATGTCAAATAATGCATATTTCACATGTGGCATGCATTACATTTCACCCATACGAGGTGAAATACACATAGGGTGCATAATACCATGCATGCACTATTTGAAAAGAAAAGATGTTTGGTGGGGCCCACTTTCCAGACCAAATCCAGAAAACTGTTTATTGTATAATGTCTTAATTTATCAAATGATGCTTATTTGACATATGTCTCACATTACATTTTGCCCGTGCAAGGCGGCGCACATAAGGGCAAAATGCTATATGCGTAGCATGTAGCACTACGTGCTACGCATATAGCATAAAGATGATGTTTGGTTAGGAGCCTTCTCGAGACCAAACGGATGTGAGGCATATTGCACAATGTCTTAGCACATAAAATGATGCTTATGGGCATGGGGTGCACGTCCCAATGCAACCCCAGTAGGCCCCACACGACGGGTCAAAATACTATATGCGCAGCATGTAGCACTACATGCTACGCACATAGGCTATGTGTGGCGCACATAGCATTATGTGTGGCTCACATAGCCTTGAAATTTTCAAAATTTGGACCAAAAATTACAATTTTGCCAAACCCTAATTTGGCTCCATAAATATAGAGCTTGGGGTCATCTGATAGTGGTCCAAAACTTGCTCTAGAAGTAAGCTAAAACTCTGCTAAAATATTTCCAAAATTAATTAAGCACTTAATTAATTAATTAATTGCTTAGGTTTAGAGACTAATTAACACTAGTTAGGCTTCCTAAGCACGATTGGAGTGAAGATCTACAAGAAAACCCTACTGCGGTAAGTAGAAATTTCATTTTTCCTTCATTTTTCTTATGATTTTCCTCTAAATCTTCAATTTTTGGCTTCATCTACTTGTGATTGGCTTCAATCATGCATTTTTCTTGTTTACTCATGCTGTTGGGTACCCAAAATCACTGATTTCCGACTGCGATCTACTTAGATCCGAGCCGGATTTCACATTTTTCTCAAAAATATTCATTTTCCTCTATTTTTCTAGGCTATGTGCATCGCACATAGACCTATGTGCACCACATGTAGCTCATGTATCATGTACATAGGCCTATATGCTGTGTATATAGGCCTCAGATTTCAAAGGAAATGCCGATTTTCTTCCATTTTACTTCGGTTTTTTACCCGATCTGGTCTTTCCAGCAACATTTGAGGTCTTTCTATGCTTTTGGTCTTCTGGATCTACCGTATATTTCATAGATCTATAAAAATTTTAACTTTAAAATTATTTTTCTTGTGTTAGATGCAAATCCACGAAGCAAAAATCCATTTTCAGGCTCCAATCTGCCTAGATCGGGGTTGGATCTCGGGTTTTCACTGAAAAATCTCTGTTTTCCTTCTGTTTTACAAACTATGTGCACCACACATCCATCTATGTGCGCCATAAATAGCCTATATGTGGCACACATAGGTCTATGTGCAGCGCACATAGATCCCAGATTTCATAGAAAAAGCCATTTTTCACTCGATTTACTTTGGATCTGACTTTTCCAACAACTTCGGAGGCTTGTCCATGCTCTTGGGGTTTTGGATCTGTCAAATATTATCCAAATCTAATTGATTTTAGCCCAAAAATTAATTATTCAAATTAATTGCATAATGAATTGTTTGGATTGCAAATCGGAGGCCAATTCGAGCTCAAAATGAGGTACTGTCTTCATTAAAGTTGCGTATTTTTGTCTGTAGATCATTTTTGTACTGACAGATTTAATTTTCTTGTAGATCTACATGCTATGTATGCCACATGTCATGTTATGTGCACCACACACAGCCTATATGTGGCACACATAGCCTGACATGTGGCGTATGTTTCTTGGAAAATTTTTGAAAAATCGTATTTTTCAATCATTTTCAAAACCGATTTGATTTTTCCAGTAACATTTGATGTTTGGCAGTAACTCAAGTGCATTGGATCCATCAAAAATTAATTACATTTAATTAATTTTGGCCTCAAAATTAATTTCCTACGATTAAATGCTATTTTAACTCATATAAATTTGATTTTTGATAGGATTGGATTCAAATTGGTTGAGGGGCTATCTCCAAATTATTCCAAGTGATCTTAGCACTCCCATTTGATTTTCCATGATCAAAAAAAAATAATTTTGCTTAAAATTATTTTTATTAAAATGAATTTTCACGATCCGGCTCGTATTAATTCATATAATTATTGCCTAATAATTGCTGGATTTTGACTTTTGGTTCGTATTTTTAAATGGTATTGGACTAGTCAATTAAATCCAAAAAATCATTTGCTACTAATGAATTTATTTGTTTATTTTGCATATTAATCCATTCGTGCATTTTGGATCGTGCAACTCGAGGGGAAAAAGGGGTATTACTTAATACCCGGGAAATTATGTATGCGATGAATATTTGTAATAAGATAGGATTTATTATTCGGTCTGTAATAATCCCCCTATTTCTTGTATGTATCCCTTAATTTCCTCAATCCCTTTCCCGGCCTTTATTATTTTTATTTGTGAATGTTTTATATTTGCTCAAATATATTATGTCATTCATGTCACATGCCATATCACATGACACATGCACATACTACTATGCATGCCATGCATATACCATATGCCATACCATACTGTATTTTGTATGCATATACATATAAATATGCAAATATGCCAATACGCAATCCAATACCCTCAATCAACCAATACACTTTATCATGTATACATATATGCCATGCCATACATACATGTATATGTCATTATGCCTTAATGCTATGTCACGTCGTATGCCATTACACATATCATACTGTATGCCATGCATATATTATGTTGAATACACATTCACATACGCACCACTATGCCATGCCATACATATGCCATGTCATTCATCATCTTACATACCACGCATACGGTATGTCACTCATCTTGCATGCCACGCATACGGTATATCATTCACTTCACATGCTATACATATAGTGATTCGTCCTTTTCACATGCCATGCATATGGTATGCCATACAATGCCATATTATAATTTAACATTTTACATGTCATGCCATAATACACAAGCACATTCTACTACACATGTCATGCATATTCCATGTCACGCATCACTTCACATGCCATGCATTTGGTATGTCATACGCCTAACATGTCATGCATATGCCATGTATTATACCATCATACATATCATGTATATGATATGCCGCACATACGCCATGCATATGGTATGCTACTCATTATGCCATGACATGTATATGCCATGACATCCATCATTACATATCATGCATATGATATGTCATTTATGCATACGCATAGCATACGCTATACGCCTAATGCTAAAATGAATCAAGAATGTTAACGCATAACGCAAAAATGCTATTTGCTATAATATGTGCTTACATATTAGGTTACCATATCATGCATATGATATATCATGCATGCTCACATGACATGCATATGCCATGTTACTTTTATCGCTATATCATATGACATGCATATGCCATGCCATCTAAATGCCATATAGCCTTGTATGTCATTCTATGTGCAACTTTGCAACGCCAATCCACATGATGCGCTGTGTGTTTACAATTAACGCTCGCATGCTTGCCTGCTTAGGACAATTAATCCCAACTAAAATGGTAAAATCGATTTTGGAAACTCATAGAATAGATCTCCACCACCCGAACCCAATCTCTGAAGGGTTTAACTAGCACTCATGCTATGGGTCGATTGGACCAATCCAGAACCATCTGGTGGTGACTCCCTTGCGACTCTTTCAAGTTTGTATCATTCCCTAAGGGAACCCCTTAGGAAGACTGCGCTTTCGCTCCAAGTGCGGTCCCCGGTCCGTGACTTTCCCTAGCCTCGCTCTGGGCCCCGGCAGAAACCGGCGCTCACACTTAACTTATTACTTAACCTTTATCATTTTCTTAACTTTTAACCTTCTATTTAAATAAATTTATTTATTAATATGTTAGATCTTACAAAATCCTTTAATTTTCTTCTTGAAACTTTCAACCAAAATGGAAAACACAAGACACACACACCCACACAACCACTAATCACTTTATTTCATGCCTTTTACATTACTAACCACTTTAACCTTCAAAACATCAACAAAATCTAACATAAAAAATTTTGCTCAAACCATTAAACACTCATAAAATGAATAAATCTAATAAATCTATAACTAATTCATACTCACCAAAGCTCACCTTTAATCAAACAATAAAAATCCCAACTTAAACTTGATTTTTCCTTTGATTTACTATAGATTTGAATGAACCTTCTCTTTTTTTGACTTCCTTTAAGTTGATCTAAAACTTAAATCAACATGCATGTACCTTAGAGGATGAGATTAAACCATAAAAATAATTTAGATAACAAAGAAGGTTTCAGTTTCTTTGAAAAACACTTAAAACCTAAGGGATTTCAACTTACTCTTGTAAAACAAGAAGGGAAAGCTTCAGTCACCACTTTACTAAGGGTAAACAAGGAAGTATTCAACTTTAACTTGAATAAAACAAGCAAAACCAACTTGAACTTGAAGATTTAAACCAAAAGAAGAAGAAGCTTGTGGTTTAGATGCTTAGATGAAGACATGCATGCGCTCACTTGTTAAACAAGTTAGAAATGGAGTTGTTTTCACCAAAACTTGAGCTTTGCATGTAAAAATCATTTAAAACTTAAGGTTTGAGAAGAGAATAAGGAGATGAAGGTTTGAATTTTTGGTGTTTAAGTGAAGAAAGTTGAAGAACTTAAGTAAAATGAGAAAGAAATGAAGAAAATAAGATGAACTAGGTGGTAAAAGAGAAAGGCATTCGGCCAAGAGGAGATAAGATGCTAAAATGAATGGTTTAAAGTGTTTTAGAGAGGAAATATACAAAATAATTGAGTGATAAGGTGTAGGGCATCCTTAGTTTAACTAAAATATCCCCAATCATACTAAATTATAACCCTATATACATACCGACAGGTATATGTACATGTATTTATTTTAAATCCACCAATTCAATCTTTAATATATGTATTTTAATATCTAATATATACTCTATTTTATATTAAAAACCCCTCATCTTTTTCCACTAACTAATAAACTATAATTCTTTATCTTCTCTCTCCATCCACTAAAATAATTTCCTAAAACACTTTTACAACTTCCAATCTCACTTCTAATATAATATATTAATTCAAAACTACTTTAACTTATTCTATTTTCAATTACATATTTATCTATTTATCTACTTACATACTATTAATTTATTCATTACTTATTTATGACATCATCTTACCATTTTATGACATCATCATGATATCATAAAAAAAATACTAATTATACTTTTATAATATTTGAATATTCTTATATACTTCTACTAATACATTATTAATATATAATTATTCCTTCTCTAATACTTTAGAAGTATAATTATACTTATATGTATGCATCATGTTTATATCATTATTACTCAATTATGATATCATAAATAATTCCAAATTTATTATACTATCTTTCTTATATTATTTAACTTAAGTTAAAATAATCTTCTTAGACATACTTAGTTAATCATATCAAGGGTTCTTAATATCAAAATCATCAATTAATCATCATTCAGTGGTTTCATTTAGTGGTTTCATCAAAAAATTTCATTTCAACTCCAAAGCATGAAACTCTTATCATATCATATAATTTCTATCTTTAACATACTTTCATGTCAATATCACACTTATAACATATTAATCAAGACATTTCAATCAATTTATGGATGCAAAGTGGGTGCTTGATTGAGGATGTGACATGGTCAGGACATACATAGATAGCATTCTATTATCAAGATTTAGATGCTGCACTCACTACAGTCCTGCTAGAGTCTATCGTCAGTATGTTCATAAACAAATTATCCCTTAGTTGATGGAGTTCAAGGGAGGATGACTATTATCTTACTTCCTGGAGAATGTAGAGAGGACTTGTCCTCATCATAGGATCTTGCTGATAGAGACCCCTGGAGCTGGATTTGCTACGAATAATGAGTATAAGCTATGGGTGTTGCGCCACTCCTAGGATTCTGTACTACAAAACTGTTAAGCAATAAAATTATGCAAAAAAGAAAGACAATGTTTGGTGTTTAAAACTAGTATTACTTATGGATAAGTTTATGAACATATGTTCTATTTGCATTAATGAGATTAAAACATTTGCATGAAAAATGTTAAAACTAGTATAGAAGTTCCTGATATGCGTTAGACTTAACCTATATCATTGACCAATCCCACCCAAGATTTTCTGATAAATTATTTTAACACTCTTCTTTTGCTTTTAAAGAGCTCTAACTTTTACATGAGCCATCCAAGTGGATTTTCAACTCATCAAGCAAACATTTCTTTTGTCTTTATTTTTATGTAAGCTACCTATGTAGGTTTTTAGCTCACCAGACTTTTATTTTTATTTTGCTCTTGTTTTTGCCCTTTGCTCTAAACAAAATACTTCTTCAGTTGGTCAAGGTTAACAGGTTTGGAGAACTCATTACCCTCGAAGTCTGATACAGACTCACGTGAATGATACAGACTCAAAAGAGTCACAAGGGAGTCACCACCAGATGGTTCCAGATTGGTCCAATCGATCCATAGCATGAGTGCTAGTTAAACCCTTCAGAGATTGGGTTTGGGTGGTGGAGATCTATTCTATGAGTTTCCAAAATCAATTTTACCATTATAGTCGGGATTAATTATCCTAGGCAGGCAAGCATA
>CANYBF010294193.1:0-28752 GCA_948192965.1 Dalechampia spathulata
ATGGAATGGGGTCTTTTGAAAATTTGTGTTTATTTTTGTTTTTTTATATAATTACTAAATTTTAAAAAACTTAAAAAAAAAAAAAAAAAAAAAAAAAGAAGAATAAGAAGAAGAAGAAGAAACAGCAAGAATATAGTTACAGTACGACAAGACGAGATTGAAAAAGATTAACACGAACTCTCTGGAAATCTGCAGATCTGCTGGAAGAACAAGGAGCGATACATAAACAGCAAGAAAAAAGAAATAATGGCAGCACCAGATCACCTCTTTACTCTGCGAAACAACTTCTATCTGGGAGCTTATCAAGCAGCAATCAACAGTAGCGATATCCCTAACCTCTCTCCGGACGACGCCGTTGAACGTGACTGCCTTGTTTATCGCTCTTATATTGCCCTCGGCAGTTATCAGGTTTCAAAATTCCGATTTTGATTAATGTTTCTCTTCTTTAAATTCAATGTTTAGTTAAACTCAATAGATTTATTCTCTTATGGTTACAGTTGGTGATCAATGAGATCGATGACTCTGCCCCTACTCCTCTTCAAGCGGTGAAATTGTTGGCTTTGTATCTCTCTGGCCCTGAAAATAAGGTATACTTAGCTTGATTTGTTGAAATTTGGTTTGTCTACTTGTTGTTAAGTGTGAGATCTGAATCTCGTTTTTGTTATGTAGAGCAAGTAGCTTTTTACTTTTTGATTTTTTGGTTTTAGGGAGTCAAATTGATCCGATGGTCTGATGCCGTTGATGGATGTAGTTTTAAAACTGTTTGGAGTGAGAGAGAAATCATAGGGCCAACACAATTAAGTGAGATCGAGGATTAGTTGGGTTTGGTTAGCTCTTTATGTTGAATTTCAACGTGTATTTTGTGTTCGGATCGATGGATTTTAGTTTGTTTTAGCAGTATTTTTGAGCGTCTTAGAATTCGTTTAGTTTCTATAAAGGGAGATTTGGATTTTGTTCATATGCTTTAACTTATGGGCGAGCCACCTTCTGGTCCTTTACTATTGAATTATGATACAATTCCCATTAACTTTAATCAAATGAAATTTGTTAGATTTTTGAACTCCAGATGTGATTTCAAATTGTTTTTCACTAATGGTTTCCTTTTTTTGTTTGTTTTTAGTGAAAGAATTGAACTTTGGGATCTATGATCTTTCCAAATTTACTAAATAGAATATAATTCAAGTCCGTTTTTAAGGCTTTCCTGATCTCTCTTACTTTCAATATAGAAGACATATAGCTATTACATGCTTATACTTTTTGATTTCCAGTAAAAGCATGAGAACACTAATTAGGTTTGAAATTCAAAGTACATATTTCAACAAATTTGAGCCCAAAAACATGTAAAAGTTATATCGCAAGTATTGGTTTTGAATTGCACAGGAATCCGCTATTTCAAGCTTGAAAGGATGGCTGGCTGATCCAGCCATTGCCAATAATGCTACTTTGAGGCTAATTGCTGGAACCATATTTATGCATGAAGAAGACTATAACGAGTCTCTAAAACACACCAATGCTGGAGGGACCATGGAATTGTAAGTTCAATTTTGACTAAAAGTTACTTTAACTATATGCATCTGCAGATTTGATCATAGAATGTTTAGCTTTTGCTTGCTTATTTTTTTTGAGTGCTACTGTTGAGAGCTGAAACATTTATGGTTTGTAGTTTTTGATCTTTTCTTTCTTCAGTAGTTAATTCGTTGAGACCTAAGTCATGCAATTGGAGAATCAAGCAACTTCGATTACTCTGCTGCTAATTAGGAATTCTTGGGCATATTTAATATTCATTTGCTGATAATGCCCTCGATTTTTCACTTATCAACAGTCCTTGAAAGTTTGAGATGACCACAATTAGGTTTTTCTAGTAGATCAATGTTGCTGATTCAAAAAGAAAGATTTAGGAATAATTTAAACTTAGCTGTCTTAGTGGAATAGCTCAATGCTTCAGAATTGGGCTGAGCAATACTGGGGGAAATCTGAAAACCGAACCATACCAATCAATTCAAAAATTCGCTTCAGTTTTTTCAGAGTTTACTTTGGTTTCTTTTTATAAATTCAATTAGTTTGGTTCAATTCAATGTTTAATAGGACCAGGAAAACTTTGTGCAGATATTTTGCTTCATCTTAAAAATGTTGTCTCTGCTTTTCCAGGTATGCTTTGAATGTGCAAATATTCCTCAAGATGCATAGATCAGATTTTGCAGAGAAACAGCTGAGGCACATGCAGCAGATTGACGAGGACCACACACTAACTCAGCTTGCAATGGCTTGGTTGAATCTGGCAGTTGTATGTGAAATTATTACCTTGTTATAGTCACATGACATTGCGGATGTTCTAATATATCATTGTACAAATCAGGGTGGTGCGAAGATACATGAAGCAAATTTAATCTTCCAGGACTTTTCAGAGAAGTATCCAATGACAAACTTGATTTTGAACAGCAAAGCAGTTTGTTTAATGCACATGGCAAACTTTGATGATGCTGAAACATTGTTACTTGAAGCACTGAACAAGGTGAGTTAATGTGAATGAAGTTCTCACTAAATGACTGAGCTTACATTGTAGTCTTTGATCCTCTTGTTTGTTGTGTACCACCTTAAATATATTTACAGTTGTTCATGGTAAAAGGACCATAGTATGTGCATTACTTGTTCAGGTTGCCTAGCTCGTTCTCGCATTACTACACATGATTGGTTGCTTTATACATATTGCATGATTGGTTGCTTTATAATGCTGCTATCTTTCTACACTGATTTTGATTTTCTACTCTTTTTTTCTTCCCTATCTAAGCTCTAAAAGTTAATGCATGTAGAACTTGATTCACATTTGGTTGACTAAGGTTTTTATTTTTGAACTCATGCAGGATGCAAAGGATCCGGAGACATTAGCCAATCTGGTGGCATGCAGTCTTCACCTTGGTAAACCCTCTTCACGCTATCTCAGGTAAAGTATCTATTCATGCTCTCCATTCTTTTTCCCCATATTCATATATATATATGTGAATGATGAGAAACAAGGATTCATCAAACCTAGTATAAATATATATAAAAAAAGATATATCCCGTCAGGTATCCAGTGGTCTTGTGATTTATATGGACAATATACAAATGATGTAGTTAGTTTTGAACAAAAAACCAGTTACTTATCCACATGTGATGAAAGTCACGGCAACTTTCATTGAAACGGTAGCTGGTTTTGGTGTTGTGTATCTTAGAATATAAAAACCTACCAAGTTGATCCCCAAGTAACTTGGGATTGAGGTACAGCTAAGTAGAACCAAACCAATTGTGCTAAGTCGATAAGGATCAATGTAACTGTTATCATTCCTTTGGTTGAACAAATTAAAGTTTTTTGCAAATTAACCATTGCAGCCAGTTGAAACTCTCTCATCCAGACCACATGCTTGTGAGACGTGTATCATCAGCTGAAAACGACTTTGAAAGAGCTCTCCAATCAGTTGTTTGACGCGCTGTTGCTTCGACCCTTTATTACAAACCTTTTTGCCTGCCTCATACACAATGTACTCTTCTTAGTGTTTACATATTACCCTCAATTCATTAACATTTCCTGCTGATCAGATGCTTCTAGTGCTTCCATTTCTTCTAGTGGATTTTGTTATACGCATCAATATTTCCTAAACTCTACGGGAAATTTTCGTTACATCTTAATTCTTTTAGTTCCTGTGTAAGCATTGATTGATATGCCGTGCCTTTCTGGGTACTGTTGCGATATGCACCTCGCTAGTTGGCTTCGCTTCAGCATTGAAATTGATCGTATATCAAAAGGCAACTTAGGGGTTGATTTTGAGATAAAAAAACCAACCAAAAATGAAAAACTTGAAACAATTTTTTTAAAAATCAATCTATTAATTCAGATTATTATTATTTTTATTTTATCCACTTTTGGGATTGTTTCAAATAATTCAATGTTTGTATGGGGCATTCCAGTTTTTCTATACAAGTTAGATTTGTTGAATTTAATTAAATTTAACCAACTTTCATGCTTGATAAATATAAAATCTAATGATATACATGTTATTTCCACTCTTTAAAATATCCCATGTAATTAATAATATTACGATTAATCATTAATAAAAATCTCAATTTGAATGGATTTAAAATTAAAATTAAAATCTAAATCTGTATATTCAACTGGGCTAGGATTTGTAAAAGAAATTTATGCAAGGAGTTTATATTACTGGACTGGTTCAAACTGCATGTCCATTATACTAGCTGAAATGCCACACTTTCCCCACCAATATATAGATTTGACTCTATCATATCCACGCAGATCACACTGCCTTCAAAATTAAAATAAATATATTTATAATTTAATATTCTTACTGTTATTTTCATGATAAATATATATTTAACTTTTTAACTTCGATAAAAATTTTAACTGCAACACGTGTAGGTCATGAGTGATGAGCATGGAGAATAAGGAACGGAAAAGGACATTATTCTGGAAAATAATCTTAAAATAATCGCCAGCCAAGCCTAATTGCAACACGTGTAGGTCATGAGTTGTCAGCATGGAGAATAAGGAACGGAAAAGGACAAAATAGACAAAGAGACTGACACCCACCCGGTACGAAATTCAGCTCAGCTATCGAGTTCTTTTAGCAGATTACAACACACATGGGAGCAGCAGAAGCAGCTCCTTCACCTATAACAACCAATCAATTCCTCACTGCAATGCATTTCTCGCCCGCTCCCTCTCTACACTTCAACTAATCGATACTACATTTCTCTCGCTATCGCGTGAGCACTTAGTTACAAGACCTGTAGTGTAGCAATGGAGCTCGTTCTTCAATTTGGTACCTCTCGCTCTCTATCTTTTCCTGTTTCTAATCCTTCGCTCTGTAACAAGAAGCAGAATAATCACTATACGAAATTCACTAGCACGAGGAAATGCGATTACTCTTGTTCTTCTTCTTCTTCTTGTTCTGTATCAATTAAAGCTGCTAGAAGAGACGACGTGGCAGAGACTGCGTTGGTTGTCGATGATGAACCTAAGTTGAGAAAATATGAGGTTTCCGAGGGTCATCCTGCGCCGTTTGGTCCTACTATTAGTGGCGGAGGAGTTAATTTCGCTATTTATTCTTCCAATGCCGTTTCTGCTTCTCTCTGTTTGATTTCTGTCGATGATTTACCTCAGGCTAGTTGTTTTTAGTTCATTTATTTCAATTCAATACGAAGACTTAATTGATAGTGTAGTTGATTTTATTTATCATAATTTATTCATGTAGAATCGAGTGACTGAGGAGATAATTCTTGATCCAGTTGCGAATAGAACTGGAGATGTCTGGCATGTGTTTCTCGAAGGAGATTTTGAAGATATGTTGTACGGTTACAGATTTGATGGAATTTTATCTCTTGAGGATGGACATTTCTTTGATTTCTCTAATATAGTGTTGGATCCCTATGCAAAAGTTGGTGCTCGATGCTTTTTTTTTTTTCCAAAAAAAACTCATGATTATTTTAAGTGATGTTAATTATCCATGATTTTAATAACATACTCATTTTTATCGTTTAATGTGTCTAGGCAGTTATAAGTTGCAGAGGGCAATATGGTGTTTTAGGACCTGGTGATAATTGTTGGCCTCAAATGGCTGGTATGATTCCAGTTCGTTCTCAAGATGAGGTAATCCATACATATATTTACATCTGTGTATGATTTGTATGCCTAGTTACACATTTGTTAGTTGTAACGAAATCTGCTTATAGATTTTGGAAAAGATTTTAATTTGTTTGGTAACTTTTAGATTATTAGAAAGTGTTCATTGCATTTTGATGAAATGTTTGTTCAAAAGTTAACGCGTCCCCTTTATGTTTGAATATGATGGTTGGACCCGAAGATCTGTATGTTAACCATTGACTGTAGTATGTTGAATCATTATTCTGTATCTTTTTCCATTTTTAGATGTTCATACTATAGACTGGATAATGAAAAATGACATTGTTATATATATATATATATATATATATATGTATGTATGTATATATATATGTATGTATGTATATATATTATATTAATGTATTGATAAATTTCCATAGTGCACTGGTTCAAACCAATTAGATGTTTCATATTATAGTCAATTTCTTTATCTAGTTGAACTTGTTGCGCTTGGAATTAATATGTGAGCACTAGGATCTTGAGCAATTGCCCTAGGCTAAAAGCTGTTTCAATTTCTTCTTACTAAAATATACTTGTTATTACTTTAATGTGATTTTAGGCACTTGTTTTCTTTCATTTTTTTTGCAGTTTGATTGGGAAGGGGATTTACCACTAAAGTATCCTCAAAAAGATTTGGTGATATATGAGATGCATGTTCGAGGTTTTACACGGCATGAATCAAGTGGCACTGAATTCCCAGGAACATATCTTGGTATCGTGGAAAAACTTGATCACTTGAAAGTAGGTTCCTATTGCACTTCTTCTATTATACGGCTTCCAATTGAATTAATCTCTGCATGATGAAAGCAGATGAGTAGCGTTGATTTTCAAATCCTAAAAAAAATTAGTGATAGAGAACTTTTTTTGTACTCCTCTATTCCTTTTCAGATTTCCAATTACTAGTTCTTTTTTTTTTTTTTTTCTAAACAAGTGTCCACTTAAGAAACTAAGGTATAAATATGCATTTTACAATAGTCTTGTCCCTGTTCAAAAAAATATTTGTTCAATTCTTAAAAGATTTCAAAACTTACTTTCCATGGTTTGAAAGAATATTTTAGCAAAATGCTATGCTAATAAATGACCTTTTGGATATTGATGAAATAGCCTTAGTGGAATTTATTTTAAGTTTAGGTGCATTAATGCATCAAAAAGGGTGCTACAATAAGCATTCCTTTGTGTCCTGGCACTCTTAAATTTTCTTGCCTTTTTCTTTTCTTAATGATGCACTGTTGTAAAGATTAATGGTTATGTTTATGCTCTTTTCTAATTTTATATTACTGTACGAATTAACATTGTCTCGTTTATCTAGATATTGGAATAAAATGAAGTATGGAGTATGCAATCTTCTGGTTTGTCTAGCAATGTAAATTATTGTAAAATTGTTAGATATTGGAAAGAAGAAGAGAAACGATCATTATCAAGTGTTTTCTATGAATTTAAGTGATTTCAGTAGTAGTCTGTTACACATTTTTTATCAGATAATATTCTGGTGCTTTTTCTGCAAGGAGTTTTCCCATATTAATAACTTCCTTATTTGTTTCACAACTTTTAATCTGATTGCAAGAGTAAATACCTTGAAGCTTGTGAACTTTTTGATCTCTCAGTTTGGAAAGATCACCTGACAATTCTCTCCAAATGAATTAAACATTTCAATATCTTATTAAAGGCCCTCCCTCCCCTTCCTCTCTTTCTGAAGTCTTTGGTTGACTTATGATTTGTAAATCATGTAGAATATTATACTTCTTGTTTATCATTTAATGACTTTTCAGGAACTTGGTATCAACTGCATAGAGTTAATGCCATGCCATGAGTTCAATGAGCTGGAGTATTACAGTTACAATTCGATCTTGGGTGATCACAAGTATTTCCACTTTTACTTTCATCAGTATTTCTTTCGAGTAGCATGCAAAATATAACTGGTGAACACATCAAGTTTATAGACCCCAGATATATCCATATCTGAAGTTGTAGTGTTTCAAAATGTTCGTTATTTTGAAAATGGGACACCGTCAACTCTATTACAGTGCTGATAGCTTCACATCATTTGAATTGAATGCTTCAATTATTTTTTGCATTACTTATGTGGAAATTTTACTGAAAAATTGATCCAACTTCTTTTGCAGTCTAGATAATGAATGTGCTGCTCATACCATAATTAAGCCTCCAATCTTCTTTTGAGTCTTTTAGAAAATCTCATCATTTGCAATTTTTTTTTTTGTTGTTAATAGGTGTTATTTTTCATGCAGATCCGTTTAGAATTATGACAAACTGCTTCTGCGTACACCTATATTCCCTGAGAACTTACTACTTGTTCTTTCCTTTTCTTTGAACAATGAGAACTTGTTAGATAACATTTAATGACTGTCAACCCTTCTTCATGAAAAATACAACTTTGTGTTATGTTAGATCTGTACTTGCAAATCATTCTCAAACAAGCAACGAGAACTGTATGGCCTTAAAGGATGATGGTTTTGTAGTTGTCTATTTTCTACTGTGAAATGAAACAACAAAGCTTATGTATTTTACAAATTATCAGAAATCCAAATCATTAATCCTTCAATATCATGAACTTTTCTGGACTTCATGAATTTCAGAATTCAAGAAACATGAATCTGACCATTAAGTTTATTATTCACATTGAACTGCCTCATCTTTTGACCAGGATGAACTTTTGGGGATATTCGACTATGAATTACTTTTCACCTATGACTAGATATTGTTTTGCTGGGACTCACAATTGTGGTCGTGATGCAATCAATGAATTCAAGTTCCTTGTTAGAGAATCTCATAAACGAGGAATTGAGGTAAAATGCTCATCATATGATGATATCTAACTCCCATTAGTGATGTCTTCCGGAAACTATTATCTTATATGACTTAAGCAGGTGATCATGGATGTCGTTTTTAATCACACAGCTGAAGGAAATGAGAAAGGCCCCATCTTTTCTTTTAGAGGAGTTGATAACAGTGTCTACTACATGCTTGCTCCCAAGGTATTTTGAAACTATTGCAAGTTGTGTCTGATGTTAAAATTTAAAATACTTGTAGAACAAACTGATGTATTACTTGTAGATAAGTGCCTATTTGGAAGTATACACATGATTCCAGACCATGGATAAGAAGCTACATTTCTGCTTTTTTCTTTTTTTTAAGAGGACCAATATCCTTGGCTTGATTTACTTGAATAAGTAGTGTAGCGTATTGAATGTAACTTGTTCATCCATTCTGATATTTTTCTCCATTCAAGTTCTAGATGGTCTTCACCTATCATTTATTCCTAAACAGAGAGAATTTGCCCTGAGAAGTTTGTACTTCTGAAAATAATGCTGCCATAAAGTAGAAAAACGGAGATGCAATTACAAGTTTCTTTGCAAAGTGCAATCTCAGCGAGAGTAATATAATTTGATGGATTTGATATCTGATTTCTATTGGTCCATAACTCCATCTACAGACCAGATTAATCAATACTTTTGTAGGTCATGTTTCAATATTTTACCAGACATGTTGTCAGATGGATATCTCAACATTGTTTTCTGCTATTTTTGTTGAACTTTATACAGTATGGCTTGGGGTTGCTGTTGAGGGTCCTTCAGTTTGTGTCTGGTTGCTTCACTCAACATTTTGTTTTAAGTCATCCCAAATGCCTAGTGTCTGAACTATTTAATTGTAGGAGCCTATATTGATGAAAGTTCCTTTTTTAAAAATTCTTGTAGGCTTTATTTGAGTTAAATTTACATTATATCATTACAGGGCGAGTTCTACAATTATTCAGGTTGTGGGAACACATTCAATTGCAATCATCCCATTGTGCGTCAATTCATTTTGGACTGCCTAAGGTAAATGTATGCAAGCTTTATTGCTAACATAAAAAAGGGAAACAAGAATGAAGCAAACATATTACTTTTTTTATCCTCATTCAGTGGTTGCTTCCCTTTCTGTTCACAAAATTGGATCATCACTTGTTGTCTTCTTGAATGAAGACTCTAATTGGTAAAACTTAACTGCTATCTCAAAATAAAAGCTCAACATTTCATTCTTAGAATGCGTTTTCTCATAGCTTTATTCTTTTGAAAAACTCATTTCATTTATAAATAAATATCCATGTAAAAATGAATATCATATTTCATTTAAATCAAACACATTTGCCTGAGATTCACAAATGAATTCCATAAAATTGGTACAATTGATTTTAACCAAACACTTTGTAAAATCTTTTAGCATGGAGGAAAAAGTGTTCATGTAACTAACTTCAACAAACTTAGAATTAAGGCTCCATGCTGTTGTCATCCATCTCACCTAGATGATCCTTTTTTGTGCTGATCATTTCTGCTGCCAAAAAGGATAAATGCTTTCACTGCAATCCTTTCATTTGCATGCTAATAATGATCTACAAATTGGTATATATTTATTTGTGCGCTTTAGTGTTATAGGGTTTAATTTTTTAACATACAATTTGTACTGTTCTTTCATATGCTATGTACGTTCTGATGTCATTTTTAATTTCTATTTTCTTTTGTTCTACAGGTATTGGGTATTGGAAATGCATGTGGATGGCTTTCGCTTTGATCTTGCTTCTATTATGACAAGAGCTACTAGGTTTTTATCTGGAAAATCCGAGTATACTATGTACTTGTAGTATTACAGTGAAGAGCAATTATTTGAATTTGTCATGCTGTTTTTCTGTTTGGCCTATACAAGTCTTTGGGACGCAGTCAATGTTTTCGGAAACCCAGTAGAAGGTGACTTGCTTACGACTGGCACCCCACTTAGCAGCCCACCATTGATTGACATGATTAGTAATGATCCAGTACTTCGTGATGTGAAGGTATATTATTAGCTTTGTTTACATAACCATTGATTTAAAAATTGGTTTTATTTGACTTAGATCTCTTAGATACAAATCCTTCTATAAGTTTCTCAATTGATGGTGTGAGGTGTACATTTTCCTTGCCTCATGTTACGGAAAATATATATACAAAGATTGTTTAGGCTGATGCACAAAGATTGCGAAAAAAATAATTTAATAATATCAATTTTAGAAAAAATTATTGCAATTGACTAAACTATCATTTATTAATATTTAGTCAGGAGACAAGAGTACTAAGCCATACAAAAAAGTGATAAATTTGAGAAGATAAAATATTTTCTTGGTTTTATTATATCCATTTCCTTTCGTTTACTGTATTAGTTATGGTTTTCCAACTTAGCTTCTCATTTTAGAAACTTCTTTTGCTATTTTTATTTTCTGTTAATGGGCATTGCACGCCATTCTTCAACTTATATCAGTTCTGTATTTATTATAGCTGGTCTTTTCTTTATGTACTGCTGCACTCGACTGATACTAACGTTATATTTTATCTCGTGTAAATAGCTTATAGCTGAGGCATGGGACACTGGAGGTTTGTATCAAGTTGGTTCTTTTCCTCATTGGCAGATATGGTCAGAATGGAATGGCAAGGTTGGTGTGAAAATTCAACTGCTGTGCATCTTATTATTTCAATACGTCTCCAGTGAATAAAAGTTCTGAAAATGATGCTGCAGTTAACTTTTAATCTTTCAGCGTCACCTTTACTGCTATGTCCTGAACTCTAAATTCCTGAATTTGGCAGTATGAACCTTGATGACTTGTTGTGCAATTACCGTAGGCTTGAAATGTCTATAAATGATGCTACGATAACTAGATTAGGATGTTGATATAGTAATCGCAGTCTTGGAGTTTTTTCATCAAATGTTTGTTACTTTTCCATGCTCTTTTAAATTGTTCATTATGCATTATTATGCTGTGAGTTTTTTAAATTGTGAATTTTGTGACAAAAAAAACTTCGACATCTACTTTTGTTATCCTTAGAAAATTTTCTTACTTATGCACCTGCAATTTTAAGATATAGGCCTGAGTTGATGACTAATTTTTCTGTTCTTTTTGTTTGTTTTTTAACAATTATAGTACCGCGACATAGTGAGGCAGTTCATGAAGGGTACAGATGGCTTTTCTGGAGGTTTTGCTGAATGCCTTTGTGGGAGCCCTAATTTGTATAAGGTTTGTGGTAGTAGTTTTAGACTTTCTGGCATGTCATTATATTTTGGTTAATTATTTTAATATCCTCGAGATATGGCAAAATAAACTAGTTAATGTGTGCGTGTAACATCTAATTTGAACATCCGTATATGTGTCTCCGTTAGCTAAACCTTCTACGTTTTTTCTTTGAAAAGTTACAATTTAATCCTTAAAACTTATACTGAATCTGCAATTTGACTGGAATCTAACAAATGACTAAATTGCAATGAAATTTTATTTTTCTTCTAATTTTTAGTGTTAATATTTGATTAGAGAAATGCTTTAATAATTTCTTCAAAAAAGAAAAGAGAGACACTTTGATGCTATTTTCAGTTTCAAATTGTTTTCTAAATACAAATTTTATTTATATAAATATGATTTTACAAAAGGGATTAAAATATTTTAATTTGAAAGTTAGTCTATTTTAATTTAGTAATTACATTATTTATTGTTTTAAAATAAGATTGATATAATATATCGTATAGTTTTAGTAAATCATTTTGCAAAGTAAACATGAAAAGATGAATTATAATTAAAAGATATGGTTAAATGAATAAACTCATTTACTTCAGTTTCTTTCATAATGGTAAATTTTTTAATCAAAATAATTTATATTTTACTTTGTTTAATATGTAAATGATTTTACTATATGATTTTTAAAAACTTATTGTACTTGGCAAAGGCAATTATGACAACCTTGAATGTTGTTCAAATGTCGCTCTGTGGCCCTCTTTGGAGGATTAAAATAAAGCATTAGTACTCATTTTTTTATATTAGTTATATGTGCTAGACTCTCCAACTAAGTGAGAATTCTTGCTAAATATTCGTCATTCTTGCTGTACATTGGATCACGCATACATGCATGCTAGCATTTGAATCCATTCTATATCGTGAAACATGCTATAATCCAAATTCTGCTAGATATCATTGTAATTCTGGTTTCTAAATGAAACAATGGATCAGGAAGGAGGAAGGAAACCGTGGAACAGTATCAACTTTGTGTGTGCACATGATGGTTTTACTTTGGCTGATCTGGTGACCTACAACAAGAAGAATAACTTAGCAAATGGTGAAGAAAATAATGATGGTGAAAATCATAACAATAGCTGGAACTGTGGACAGGTAAAAAATTTGTGATTGTGATACAATTCCCTTATTTATACAACTGCCTTTAAGTGGGAACGTCTACGTTCTTGTTTTCCTGGAGATTCTATGATGTACATTTAGATACAATTGTTTGGAATTGCAGTGGAAAAGATGGAAAATGGTCTTCGAATTGTGTCTTGTTCTCTGTTTCATGGAGTCTTTGCTCTATGGATAGAGAGGAAAAGTCGGACTTTTTCTTCCTTCTTTTGAGGGTCAAGGTGGTTTCTTTGGGTCCTATGTGAACTTATGGTTCTGGGGCTTTTTAAAGATTTTCTTGAAGTGTTGTTCAACATGATTCAAGAGTATTGACCTTTATAGCAGTACATCTTATCCATTATTTCTTTCCAAAGGATGTATTCTAGCTGCAGCAAGGGAAGATGGGGCAAAAAGTTCATGAATTACAGGACATGGTAGCTCTTTCTTGTGCTAACACACTTGGAAAAGTTCTGCCACTAATTAATGCTTTTTTTTTGGTTATATAATTCCTCAAGGTTTCTTTGACTTATTAAAATCTGCTGATTATGTTTCATCAAATTAACACATAGGAAGGAGAGTTTGCAAGCGTTGCAGTGAAGAAGTTGAGAAAAAGGCAAATAAGGAATTTCTTTGTCTGTCTCATGGTTTCACAAGTAAGGCTCAATTTGTATTATTGCATTTACAATTAGGATATTCATGACTTCTGTGTTCCCTTGCATTTATAGTCTCTTTGTCTTTTCACAACTTGAGAATCTGTTCAAAAAATGATGAGATGACAAGGAGAGTCTTGAAGCTGGTGCTTAAATGGATCACATGGCAGATTACGAGATTTATTCTTTGAACCTGCTTTTCAAGTTTTAGTCATTTTCCTTCTGTGGTGATACTGAAATGCATGATGCTTCGTATCTGAACCAACTTTTATCTTAACTCAGAAGGTGCATTTCTAAATACACTGACCTTGATCTTTTGTGTGACTAGGGTGTTCCAATGATACATATGGGGGATGAATATGGCCATACGAAAGGAGGAAACAACAATACATATTGCCATGATAACTATGTGATCATCTAGTTCCTTCTGCTGTTTAGAATTTCTACCTAAATGTTTTGCCAATTGTGAGGACTAGCTTTCCGCTTGGGTGCAGATCAACTACTTCCGGTGGGATAAGAAGGAAGAATCTTCATCAGACTTCTACAGATTTTGCTGCCTGATGACCAAGTTCCGGCAGTGAGTGTTCCTTTGATATGTAATTATGTTGATGCATTTTATGCATTTCCTTTTGATTACGTGTTGTGATCTTGCAGTGAGTGCGAGTCCCTTGGTATGAACGATTTCTTAACAGCAGAGACATTGCAATGGCATGGCCATTTTCCTGGAGTACCAGATTGGTCTGAAACAAACCGATTTGTGGCCTTTACGCTGGTATTTTCTCTTTTTCCTTTTTGCAGTTCTGTAGCAAAAAAATCCTTACCAAGATGCTTGTCTTCTGGACTATGATCACGTATTCTAGTTCTTAATATCCTCATTATGCATTTGTTATTTAGGAATAAATCTAAGTTTCTTGTTTGATTTTTTCCTATTTCAGAAAATACGTTTGCATGCTATAAATTAGTGATTTTTGTATCAGTCAAGTAATAGTGTGTTGCTTAAACTGTTGGTGAATATAAATGGGATAAATATCCTTTAAAAGACGCCAAGCTTCAATTTTTCCCATTTGTTATATTGTGTTAAATGTGCTATAACTTTCCAAGCTGTTTTTACGAGTCTTACCCTTGAGGGTTATTTCTGACTAATTAAACAGTTTAACACTTGATTACTTAATATCTGTTGTGTGCTTTGATGCAGATGGACCCGGTGAAAGGAGAGATTTATGTTGCCTTCAATGCTAGTCATTTGCCTGTTACCATTGCTCTGCCAGATCGGCCCGGATTCAGATGGGAGCCTCTAGTAGACACTGGCAAGCCTGTACCGTTTGACTTCCTTTCCAGTGATGTCCCCGACAAAGCCATTGCTATAAAGCAGTATTCTCACTTTCTTGATGTTAATTCGTATCCTATGATTAGTTATTCTTCCATCATCCTCACCCTGTCTCCTGATGACATTGCTTAGCTTGAAAGACTAAACTTAAAAGTTATGCATCAGAATCTGCTTGTACATATATTCTATTAGTGGGATATCGTTGTAGAGCCCGATGATAAAATAATACTCCGGCAGTAGAAAAGCCATGGAATGAAAGGCAGAGCAAAATTGCATCCGCGTACAACTACACTCCCAAGGTTATCATATTGCATTTCCTTCCTTGTATTTCAAAAAATGCCTTTGAACGTGTATTATATTGAGCCGTTTATTACTTCTTTTAGTTCAAATACGCAAACGTTATGACGTTTTATGTTCTATTTTATTAAATACGTGAACCTTTTCATATATAAATATACATATGAAAAGACACTCGTAGGAACAGTCTATTAGAAACCTGTACTCCACAAAGATGATGAAATGAGAAGCGGCCAATCATAAATTTCATGTTTCTGGACTTTCATACTTCATTCATTTACATGTTGGGAGCTACTTTTTCAATACATTTGCATATCTAATTCTGACATGGTGAAATGATGCCATTTTAAGGCAAAAGACGTGTATTAATGTTAAATTAAACATGCCAAATAGGCATAATATCAAATTATTTGGCAATTATCTTTTTTATACATAAAATAATGAATTGCCTACTCCAAATACATGATCATTGAAATCCTATTTCTCTTCTAGCAGACTGGAAGCATGCAGCCGAAAGTCAAAGTCCTGCTAAAAACACCTCTAAAATCATGTTCGAGGGAGTCATAACCCTGCAGCCGCTTCCATGCGGCTTTTGCTATTCCCAAGCTAATCTGTAGACCATTGCATCGTGCTCTCCAGCTCAAGTAAAGGGTCCCTGGAAACTTCAACATGTTCAGCTCAAGCAATTGCCTTCTTACGTACGTCTCCAATAAATTCATAGGCAGATCTCGGAACAATTTACACAAGGAAAGAAAAAACTGAAGAATCATTTGATATTGGAGCTATGCAGCCAACCTTTTCTTTCCCTCTTCTGTCCAACTCCATAGTTCCCAACTTTACCAGGCACCAACTTCCCAAAATCTTTTACATGAACAAAGAAGGAATACTACGAACCACATCAAAATAAGCACCAGAAATCCATCCAGGTTCAACGAATTACAGCCAGAGTGCATAAAAGAATAACTAAAGACAAGGAATGATTGTCCCCAAGAAAGCCAAGATACAAAGAAACTTGCTTCCCATACAAACCATGTACTTGCAAATTTCTTCAATCAATGCCTACCCATTTCCTAAATTTCTGAACAAACTGAAGCCTTTTCCTTTGAACGTCATTTCTGGCCCTTGCTGCATTCAAACCCTTGTACAGATTCTTATGAAGCTTCAAGAACTCACTTTTGTACATGCCCTTATCAGTGTACATTTTATATTCTATCATGCAACCAGCAACCTCCATTACCCTCTCAAAGTAACCTCCTCGAAGAAAATTGATCACCAATGATTCATATACGTCCCCTCTCACCGACAAGTTCCTATTCTTCATGGCCCTCTTGATGTCCCCCCACAAAAATGTAATATCTCGATACCTTTTCAAAGATGAATAACCATACACCAGATAAGCAAACGTTTCTGATGTTGGTTCGATTCCCACCTTTTGCATTCTTCGATATGCCTTCAAAGCTTCTCCCATCATTTTGGCCTTACAAAAGAAGTAAATAGAAGAATTTAACTTGTACAGGTTATCATCGTGAATCACCTTCTCCTCTCCCATTTCTTGAACTAAGAAGTCAGAAAGATCTGATTTACTAAATGAAGATGATAGCTTATCTGTTCCTTCTAGAATAGCAGAAGAAGGAACCATATCAACCGAGAAATTTGTAACAAAACCAGCCTTCCTGATTTGTCTTACCAGGGTTTCTGCTTCCTTGGACATCCCTCTATCATAATAAGAAGTTAAGAGTACCCTATATGCACCCAAGCTACAAGGCAAACCAGCTATTTCCATGTCATCCAAGATGTCATGAGCAGTTTCCAGCCAACCTAAACGAACACAAGCATCAATCACATCATAGCATAAATTGGATCCAACTATTGTCTGGAAGTTCTCATGCATGCTCAGTAGAATCTTTGTGAACTCGGAAATTCTTCCCTGCCTCTTGTGACCGAGGATGAACTTTGCTAGAGCTTTGTTACTCAAGAGAAACTTCCCATTTTTAAAGCTTATGAGTTCCATTTCCTGCTCAACTTTGATGACAGAATCCTCCTGTAGAACCTCAGGGAAAATCTGTATCTTAATCCCAGCCTTCAGATTTTGAGATCCTATAGGAATAAGGAAAGGCTTTGGCAGATCATTCCTATGTTTTGTATCAGCAGTAGACCTCTGCAATCTGTTCATACTCGACACAAGCTCAGCAGCAGCATCAAGGTCATCAAACTTGAAGTGCAAGTTCAGCAAGACTTCATAGAACTGCTGGTAGTGACAAACAAAACGAGCAGATACTTGATCTACGGGATCTTTAAATTTTTGAATCTCATCCCTAAGACCACTTATTTCATAAATCCGAGCAATAATGACAATTGTGTCGGCATCAGCCATGATACCAGTTCGTGACATCCACTCGACCAACTCTAGACCCTTCAGAGATGACCTGAACCTAACACAAGCATCCAAAACAAGGTTGAACATCAAAGTGTCTGGTTTTAACACCTTTGCATGATCATATCTGTCTGGACTTGAATCCAGATAACGCTCACAAATTTGAATCAGAAAATTTGAGACAATGCAGGTTCCAACCTCCGTCTTCACAAGATGCAAAACAATCAACCTCAGCAGACTTACAGAGGCTACGACCATATTATCTCTCTCTAGCATAACTCTTAATATCATTGAGGCGGAAACAGGCATGTTTGCTCTTGCAAAGCAGAGTGATAACTTCATCAAGACTTCATTTGGAAGTAAATCCGGTTTCTCTTTCAAAATTTGAGAGACTAAGTTGCAAGATTTCTGCAACCAGTCAGGATTAGAAGAGTAGGCCAATTCAGTGAGCAACCTGCTCACCATATATTCTTGAGGAAAGCCATACAGGGTTTTGAAGTCATTGAATGTTAGCCATGCTTCATCTAATTGGCGATCCTTCAAAGAAACTTGAAGCTTGCTTAAAAGCACATCATGAGAGGAAGCTTCCCAGGATAACATTTCAGAGTGAAGATTAGTGGACAAAGGTTGAAAAAGATCAAAGTGATGCCATTTTTTATACAATGGATTTAAGACTCGAAGCTTTCTGAAATTATGCTCAATTAAAATTTTGCCGCCATATGAAACTGAGGCAGCCTTCTGGATAATGAATATCATTATAGATCTATGAGACAAGCTCTTGATATGCAAATGCCAGACTTTCTTGTCCAAATCACCATTGCTGAAAACAGGCTACAAATAGGGGGGAAAAAGACAAATAATTGATTCTGATATCGTCACATAATTGATTCTGATGACAAGAAAAGTAGATTCTGATATCTTAACATACCCAAACCCACCAAACAACTAACCCAAAGAACAAACAATTAAACAAGCATAAGATAAAACCCAAAACATCAGCTCGCGGAAATATACCCAGAAACGCAATTATACGGGGAATATCAAACTGAAGATAAAATGAAGATTTTCGAGCAAAGAATTAAAAAGAAATAAGAAAAAAACAGAACCAACTGGTGAGACGATGACATGGGTTCCGCAGAGACTCGACCAAAAGGATGGGTTGAAGCAGATTAATGAAAACAGGGATTTTTCAGAAATATATATAAAAGTAGGGGTGATTTTTATATTATTTGAAAATTATTTAACAAATTCATATGGAAAATTTCTTTATATCAAAATCGTTAATTTAATAAATACAATTATATTTTTCATTTTTCTTTTGTTATTTATCAAAATTGAAGGTAAAGGTAAGAAGGGGATATTTATGAGAATAAAATATCTAAAATGGAGAAGCTTATTACAGAAATAATGCATTAAAAAGTTGAATTAGTTGCTGATTCATTCGCATGAATTAAAAACTGTAAGCTAAAGAAGCGGCACGGCGAATGGGCATATTATTAAGCGATCATCTGCTCTGCTGAATACATATAACAATGAATTGGGCTACTCCATCCATCCTTCCTTCCTACCATTCTATATTAGATAGTGAAAAAGGAAAATTATAATCACTGAATTCCTGCTAATATTTCAGGAAGCCATGACCAAGGGTGATCCATATCCGTTTCTGTGCGACTTTTGCCATCTCCAAGCTATCTGTAAACTCTCCAAGAGATCGGTGCGCTGTGCTGTCCAGTTGAGCTCGCGTCTAATCTTAGACGGGTCACTGAAAACTTCAGCATAGTCACCAGGTCGACGAGCTAAATAGTCGACTTTGATTTCTACACCAGTTGCCTTCTTGCATGCCTCCACAAATTCCTTGACAGATCTACCTTTTCCAGTTCCCACATTGTAGATCCCAACTTTACCAGGCGCCGCCATTTCCAGGGCTTTTACATGAGCATCAACGAGATCAGTCACATCAATATAATCTCTTATACAAGTCCCATCATGTGTCTTGTAGTCGGTTCCTTTAACCTGTAAGAAATGACCAGATTAATGCAGTTAGATTTCAGAATGCACAAACAGAAACCTGTCCTACGTTTTCCTTATTAGATGGACTTATTTTTACAGCTTCCAAATGAAAAAACATCAGCTCTGGCAAGTTGCAAAACATACCTTCAGCCCAGGGATAATACCCCGAGCGGCATCAAAACAAGCTCCAGAAATTCGTCCATGCTCTCGCAATTCAGGTCTTGGAGCCTCACCAAGTCTGCCATCTGGATCTGAACCAATAACATTAAAGTATCTGGAAATTGTTCACAAAAAAATTCTGTCAAATCCAAGAATTTAAAATCTGAAACAGTTGTACGGGTTAAACATGACAAGGAACCATCCGAATGTATGAAAACATGAATTATATGGAGAATACAAAAGAAAGAAACAAACCCAACAACAGCACAGTTTTCAAATGGCAAGAAAGAATATGTAAGGGAGTTTAGTGGATGACCAACCTTAGTATCATAACTGCCATGTCCGAATTCTTAGAAAAATCAAGAATGATATCTTCTGCCATCTTCTTGGCTTTCCCATATGGATTAATTGGAACCTAGGCGATGGAGGTACATAGATCAGTCAAAATAGCAACAAAATTACCAGTGCATCTATAGCGGAGTGCCTTAACTCTAACCTGTGGAGTGTCTTCAGTAATCGGCATCTTCTCAGGTTCACCATATGTCGCGCACGTGCTTGAATAAATTAAAGTCTTCACATCATGTGCAGCCATCGACTCCAATACTGTCAAGGTATTTGATGTAATGTTGTGATAGTACCTTCGTTAACAAGATGTAAAAGATTCTAATTAGGAAATATCAACCTATCAAACCAGGGCAAGCATCAGCATTTTTGGCACCTGAAGCCATCTGCTTCTCTAGCGCCTAATATGCACAAACCAACACCAAGATTTTAACACAGGACAAAAGCCCATAGTTCCATACCCATCATCATCAAATTACTAGCCGCAGTCATGTTTTCAAACTTCCAAGTTCAGCTATCACCTATAACTGTGGCCTGTTGTTCTGACACTGACAATTTATCATTTAACTAAAGCAGAACAAAGATCTCATTTCCTTTACAAGTCCACAGTTCAAGAAAAATTTGAGATGCCTTTAACTTACTTAAGAGGATCCATAGTGCTTTCCCCAACATATGCAACAGCAGCAAAGTGCATCACAGCATCAAATGCGTTTTCTGAGAATATTTTATTAACCTGAAATTTCAGTGAAGGAAACAAGTTGCAGATCCAAGCTCAGCTGTACAATGTAGTATGTTATGAACGGTGAAACAAGGATACAATTTTGGCATCGCCCAAATCAGCATATATGAACTGAAGTCTCCCAGGTTCCAGAAATAATTCCTGTAGAACTTTAACAGCACCCATATTTCCCCGTGAAAGGTTATCCTGTCAAAACAGTCAAAAGCCACGCTGTACTGTTAAGTTCACAGCTATTAACATTGCGAACATTTAAAGTAGAAATTAGCCACCACCTTAACATACCACTATGGTAACCCTATAACCATCCTTCAGAAGTCGCAATACAGCATGTGAACCGATGTAGCCAGCTCCACCCGTCACTAGGACATGAGTAATGGATCCATCATGCAACGAGAACTGGAAAAAATAGTATTCCATGTCATGATATTGTCATAAAGTTCAGTCAATTGCTATGAGAACGAATCAAACATGTTTATCTTGGAAAATAGAATCAATTACCAGAGTTGGGGAATTAACCATTGGGGACCGTTTGAACATAATAATGCACAGGGCTGTGAGGACCGCAGCCAAAAGAATCTTCCCGAAAACATTATTATTCCTTTTTGGGTCCGAGTAGTCCAAGCCTAAAAGAATCAAAAAACAATATGAAAACTGTGATAGATAAAATTAGAGCAATAGATTAAGAAAGAAAAAAAGAATGCAAGGAAGTTAGCCATAATATCAAACGAGAAAAGGAGCATAACCCATATGCAAATGCAGAGAAAAACAGACCTCCAAGCGGCATAGATCTGCTGGGTCTTTGCTGGTTTCTGGCCCTGCCAAAACTTAGCATTTGGAAAGTAGTTTCAAAGCAAGATATCTTCACCAAGATACAGAAGTGCGATTCGTCTATCAACGATCACCTAATAATTCCTTCCAAAATTTTCGCCTCTTCTGCATCAAATCAACCAATTAGCAATGCCGACATGACTCACATTCCAAAAGATCATGAGAATTAACAAAAGGCAGAAGAAGAACGCAGAGAAAGGCCTGTTGGGCCCTATTTAAGCAAAAATGCGGAAAAGAGCAGAAAGGCAACAAAAAGTTCAATATTAGAAAGTTTCAAAAATATGGCAGAAGAAATCGCATAATGGAGAAAACAATCAATGACCCATGATTAAAATAATTCAAAATCTAAAGAATGAATGGAGAGAGAAAGATGCAACGAAGAGAATTTGGCATTTACAAGTATTTTGTTTTTTTGTCAGGATATGCCTGACATTCCCATTTTTTAGTATACGAGCATAAGAATTCACTTCACGAAGCCATTTTTGATAATCAAACAAACATCAGAATTTCCTTAAAAAAGGATAGAGATTCAAAAGGATCAAAATTCGTGAGACAAAGTGGGAGAAGACGATTTAAAAGAAAAGGATGAGAGAAATCAAGAAACTAACGATGGCAAATGCTCAACTGGTTTGTATATATAGATATACAAACACCAGCAAACTCAAATAAATTATTGTTTTTTAACGTAAAAACGAAAAAAATAAAGCAAAGCGATAACTGCAATTACAAACCACCTGAACCAGATAATTAAATTAAATTAAAATGAAAAGAGCGACCCCGTCATTGCTTCGAAAAATAAAAAGAGGACATTGGTTCTCAAAAATCACGAAGATCCATGGATGCCGGGCAGAGAAACTGCACCTGACCCTCCAAAAAAAGCAAGTACAGAAGCAAAAGAAACACCCAGAATCAAGAAAACTGACACAACAATCAGAAACAAGAAAGAAAGGGAATTTACCCGAAGGAAAACGAAAACATTGAGAGATGTATGTAGAGGGAATGAAGGAAAGAAGAAGATATAGATATAGAAAATTATATATATATAAAGGTAGAGAAAGGCAGAGAGTAGGAAACAGGTGAAGAATTCTCCTTATGTCCACTTTCTGATGCACAGGAAAGTCAATTCTGAAATTTCTTCAACTACATTTCCATTATTCTTTATTCGTTTACCACTTTCTTTGTGTTCAGCTTGCAAGCAAGAGAAATAAATTCAAGAAAATAAATTAAAATTAAAATTATTAATTTAAAAATGGTAGGGGAAAGAGGGTGAGGGAGAAGAGGCCAAGGAGGAGCGGCCGGGGCGGGAGATACGGGGTAATGGGCCTTTTGTACTGTCACCTATGAATTACTGCCACCTCATCTCCTTCGAGTTTTAATTTATTTATTATATTATATATTATTTTACTGGGACCCATATGTTAAAAGTAAATAATAAAACACAGACGAAACGACACTGTTCTGACAGTGGGATGACCTGTCAGCTTCGCATTTAATGAACATCATCGATGTATCAAATTTGTCGACTAATTATCATTACTAACATTAAATCTTTGTTAATTTTAACTAATAAATATGATTAGAGATTTAATTAATATTAACGGGATTAACAGCGCAAACTTGACAAGGCCTTTGCGATGGAAGAGCAACCTAAGACCTTTACGCTTGGAAAGGTCTGCTCCATCTACACTGGGCCTTGCATGGATAGACAGCGAAGCCCATGATTGACCCCGACATCCAATCAGATTATCACATGTCATAATCATGTAAACAAAAAAAATAAATAAATAGTTTGGTAGAATTATCTCTAGTATATGACGTCACATATTTAAAAATATCATTATATCTTAGCAATGAAGAAATCAATTCAATTATCTTATGATTCAGACATAACAATAATAATTAATATTAATATTTCATATCGTTTACTTATGTATTTATCTTCATAATTATATTAAAAATAATAAATAAGTACAAAAATAAAAATATATATAATTAGGTCAACTAAGCATGGATTTGTATATAAGAATGCAGGATGACATTTTGATTTATCAAATTGGATTTAAAAATATTTCCACTAAGTTTAAAGAATAATTAATAATAATAAGTTATTAAATAATTTAGCTTAAGTCAGCCTTATTATGTTAAGATTAAGTTAACGATTGTAATTAACGACCAAAGGTTTATACGGGGGAGCAATTAAACCGGGGACATTTCATTGGTTGTTATTATTATTATTATAGATTAATGATATGAATAATTATAATTAAATATGAAAAATGGGTTAATTATAGAAAAAAAAAAAAGAGAAAATCATTTTCCATGAATCGTCAGATTATAATTTTCCAAGCAAGTGAAGTAGCCAATGAATAAGGAAGGTAGTTCCGCTGACTGCGTCCACCACCACCACCTTTCCTTACTCTTCTTCTCCTTCTTCTTCTTCTTCTTCTTCGTCTTCTCCTTCTTCGTCGTCCCCTGTCGTTCCCTTTACGTCACAGTTATTTATAAATTTTCTCTCTTACTCTTCCTCTCATTTAGCCTTAACTTTCTTTAAACCACGGTTAGACTTTGCCCAAGTCTTCCCTTTCATACACCCTCATTCATTTGCCTTTCTTTTCTGTCTCTTTCTTTCTTTCTTGCTTGCTTGCTTCTTTCTCAAGAACCAACCAACCGACCAACCAACCTACCAGAGAAAGAAAGAAACAAATAACTCTCCTGTTGTGTTTTTTCTTGATTCCGTGATCATTTTGCATGGCTGTGTTTAAACAAGCTGTGGCTTTATTTTTTGTATTAGCAATTCTCAATGGTTGTGTTTTGGGTCGTTTTGTTGTTGAGAAGGGTAGTATAAGTGTCTTATCACCATTGAGTTTAAGATCAAAACATGATAGTGCCATAGGTAATTTTGGTGTCCCAGATTATGGCGGTATCATGGTTGGTTCTGCCATGTTTTCTGATAAAGGTTCTTCTGGATGTCAACCTTTTGATGGTGATAAGCCTTTCAGGTCTAAGACTCCTCGTCCCACCATTCTTCTTCTTGATCGTGGAGGTATATATATTCCATCTATTAACTTTTCCATTCCTACCATCAGTTTCGGTCTTTGTGTTAATCATGTGGTTCTTAATGATGGATTAAGGGGTTTATTTATTTTTATTGATTTAGCTAGAACTTTGTCAGGATTCGTTGGAATCATAAAAGTATAGTATTGCCTTATATGGATTGTTCATGTTAGTGGATGCCTTTTCAGGTTATTGAATGTGCAGCTTGACTTTGGAATTGTCCACAGTTGACTTTTTGGATTGCAGGGGATATTTTTCTTTCTTTCTTTCTTTCTTTTTCGTTCTGGATCATTTGAATTCTTGTTATCAAAATTTGAATTATTGAAAGAAAAGAAAATTCATTTGCATCTTAAACTCGGTGATCAGAATTTTCTTTTTTTAAAAAAACCGTGTTTGTTCTTGCCTTTGGTGATCTTCATGTGCTTTTGACGACTTCAGGGATGATGTTCTGGTTCTTTAACATAGATTTGAAATAATACTGCGTAATAATCGAATCAAATTTGATGTTGCTGTTCTTGTGCTTGGGAATGCAGAATGTTATTTTGCTCTGAAAGTATGGAATGCCCAGCAAGCTGGAGCAGCGGCGGTTCTTGTGGTTGACAGCATGGATGAGCCACTGATAACTATGGACTCTCCAGAGGCAAGTGGTAATTCGAATGAGTATGTTGAGAAAATCTCGATCCCATCGGCCTTGATAGAGAGGTCATTTGGTGAGAGCTTGAAACAAGCCTTGAAGAATGGTGAGGATGTAGTGATCAAAATTGACTGGAGAGAATCAATGCCCCATCCTGACCAGAGAGTCGAGTACGAGCTTTGGACTAACAGCAACGATGAATGCGGGACTCGGTGCGATGAACAGATGAATTTCGTGAAGAGTTTCAAGGGACATGCTCAGATTCTTGAGAAAGGGGGTTACACCATGTTCACTCCTCACTATATTACTTGGTATTGTCCACAGGCATTTATCCTCAGCAGTCAGTGCAAGTCTCAATGCATCAACCACGGAAGATACTGTGCACCCGATCCAGAACAGGATTTCGGGGAGGGGTATCAGGGGAAAGATGTGGTGATTGAGAACTTGAGGCAGCTTTGCGTCCATAGAGTTGCCAACGAGAGTGGCCGATCTTGGGTTTGGTGGGATTTCGTGACAGATTTCCATATCAGGTGCTCCATGAAGAAGAAGAGGTATAGCAAAGAATGCGCTGAGGATGTTCTAAAATCGCTTGGTAAGTTACTTTTGGTTCATATTTTTCACACATTTTCTCCGATTATTACTAGTGCTGACTTCTGACAATGTTCCGAACAGACCTCCCTCTCGATAAGATCCACAAGTGCATGGGTGAACCTGATGCTGATGTGGAGAATGTAGTTCTTAAAACTGAGCAAGAACTTCAGGTTGGGCGAGGATCCCGTGGTGACGTTACAATCTTGCCGACATTGGTTATTAATAATGTTCAATACCGAGGTTTGTATCCAATAAGCTACGTTGCATTCTGTTCTGTCTTTGATTGAACCTGTCTCTTCAGATTATGTTTCTCATTTTCCTCTTTGGAGAATCATCTTTCCAGGGTAATTGCATTAGGAGGCTAACTTGTTTTACCTTTTCTTATCTCTTAATTTTCTTACTCTATAGGAAAATTGGAGAGAACTGCTGTGCTGAAAGCCATATGTGCTGGATTTAAGGAGACCACCGATCCGCCAATCTGCTTAAGTTCAAGTTGATATGCTTACTCTGTTCCTTTTGTTTTCGACAATTATATGTTAATTGTTCGAATATGGGTTGTTCATGCTTTGTTGATTTTTGGGTATCCTTTAAATGTATAGATCTCGAGACAAATGAGTGTCTTGAAAGAAATGGAGGCTGCTGGCAGGACAAACAAACAAACATAACAGCTTGCAAGGTAAACCGATAATGCTTTTCATTACAAATCCTTTGAGAGGTGCATTGAATTCGATGCATTTTCTACAGTTGTCTTACTCTTTTCCATCTTTTCATACATGTTGATTTTGTGGGATCGTGAATCTGGACAGGACACGTTTCGAGGAAGAGTATGCGAGTGTCCAGTGGTGAACGGCGTACAGTACAGAGGAGACGGCTACGCATCTTGTCAAGGTACATTCGCTTCCTGTTTTGAGAAATATAATCTGAAATATAATCTAACCTCGGTGGTGCTGGAATGTTCTCCTACTGCAGCTTATGGATCTGCAAGGTGTTCGATAAGCAACGGAGGATGCTGGTCGGGTTCAAGAAATGGATTGACTTTCTCAGCCTGCTCAGTTCAGTAATTTTATGCATTATTTTCTGCTTTTAGTAATGCTTCTCGAGATTCATTATAATAAGCTTCTCTCGTTCTTCTTTCCCATAGGAATCCCAGTTATCAGGCTGTCAATGCCCAGAAGGCTTTCGAGGAGATGGACATGACAAGTGTGAAGGTTATTCCAAAAAGAATGTAACATTGTGAACATAATAGCTATGTCTCGTTCTCAAATCCGCAATAATTTTTGTGTTCAAATGGTGTTCATCAGATATCAACGAATGCAAGGATCGCACTGCATGTCAATGTGATGGTTGCTCCTGTAAGAATACTTGGGGTGGATACGAATGCAAGTGCAAGGGAGACCTCCTTTACATAAAGGAGCAAGATGCTTGTATTGGTAACACAAACAAACTTTAACAATGCCTGTCGCATTTTGGCTATGACCCATGTTGTTAACTTTCCCTGGCGCATGTAACAGAAAGAAACGGGTCGAAATTCGGATGGTTCTTCACCTTTGTGATTCTAGCAATTGTAGCAGGAGCTGGCGTCGTCGGTTACGTGTTCTACAAATACAGGCTTCGGGTACGTCGAACCACACTCTGCAGCAGAGCCATGTTCATCTGCTTCGGATTCAAGTTGTCATGACCTTTTGTATTTTTCTTTTTACAGTCATACATGGACTCGGAGATCATGGCTATCATGTCACAGTACATGCCACTCGACAACCACCGCAACAATGAAGTTCCAAGCGAAGCACAACCTCTACGACAGGGCACTTCTTCCGTGTAAAGGTAACCAATCCTCATCACTGCATGATTCATGTAAGTTGGTAGTTGATGACATGTTTGCTGACATCCAAATAACAGAAATGCCGTCACCATACATCCAGAAATTGGATCCTGAAAGATGACTTTGTGCAATAGAAGATGAACAGGGAGTGGAATTACACCTTGTAGCAGTAAAATTCTATATACAAAGGCAGCTCTGACGTGAAACAGAGAAGGGTCAACTTCTCGATCAACCATACATTACCGCAAGCATCATGAGTTATTATTATAATAGAGAAGGATTTAATGGCACCCCTTTCTTCCCCTATCTTTTCATGTATATAATAGTTGACATGTATATTTAACTTGGAATACAAGTAATAAGGAACGTCGGATCTCCGATATATACTCGAAAAAGGGTGAGGGAACAAGCAGAATAAAGATTTGTATGAGATGGAAACTCCCTGTTTTTTTTTTTTAATTCATTCATACTTATAATGATTGTGTAATTACACGATATGGACGATTCATATCATAAAAAATATCACGATCAATTTTTCACAATTATGAATTTAATTAATTATATCATAATTAAATATAATTATTAATTCATCAAGTTCTCTATTAATTCTAAGTCTGTATTATTGTCTAAAATTGATACCTCTTGGTAATAATTTGTATACATAATGACACAAAAATCATTTTAGGAGAATTTTAATTTATTCAATAAAAACTTTTTTATTTTATTTTCATTAATAATTTTATATTTTTAATTAATGGATCTGATTAATTAGTTCATAAAAGTTTCAGTTGGTAAACTTATTTAACTAAATTTATTTAATTCTTAAATAACATAATTATATATTTTAAAAATAATAGAGTAATCTTAAGAGGTATTTTATCTTTTTATTTATTTAGGTATGAATTAAACCTATATCATATACATATTAAAAGTGGGAAGAGGGGGAAGTGAAAATACAAGTCTACCCCTCTCCCTTTTAATTGTAATAATTCAAAGATAAATATTATTTTTTAAAATTTACATGAAGATAAGTATTACTTTTTTAATTTTAATTGAAAGATAAATATTATTTTT
>CANYBF010294197.1:0-16460 GCA_948192965.1 Dalechampia spathulata
GAACATACCCGTACGGGTATCTTTATACCCCAAACGCACATGCAACATACAAAACATACACATTCGCACAAGATAGAAACATACCCGTTCGAGCAAACAACATACCCGTTCGGGTATGATCATCAAGCATCAATAACAACTTACCCGAACGCGCATGCATGGCCCAAAAAAAAATTATTTTAAAAAAAAGCAATCCGAAGCATTTACCCACAATATCAAGCATGGATCATGTGTTATTTAATATTAGATCATCAAAAACAAGTTAAAATGATTGAAATCAAAAGTGAAAGTGAGAAATCTTACCTTTTGATGATTCTCCTTTTGATCTTCAAGCTTCAATCCAATCCAAAGTCAAGGTAATCAACAAAGCTAATGAAAAAATCAAATTAAAATCACTAAAACCTTTAAGTTTTGATTGAAAATTAAAGCCAAAAATAAGTTTTAATTTCGTAGCTTTTCAGAGGTTTAATTTTTTTTTTTGTAATTTTTTTCTTAATCCAAGTCAAAGTCCCGTTTTTCTTAATTAATTTTCTAATTATACTGTCTGAGGAAACTTACCCGTACGGGTATCTTTAAGGAGAGATTCGGGTAAGTTACATACCTGTACGGGTAAGTAACATACCCGAATCGGTTCCTTAAGGATACCCGTTCGGACAAGTACCCAAAATGACCAAAATGCCCCTATAGCAACCCTAATTCGAATCCTGAACTGCACCGAGACGAACCGAGATGCCCGTGAGGGCAAAACGATGAGGAGATAGGCTCGATTCATCCCAATCAATCCGACCGATCCAAAATTAGGGTGCGACAGTGATTTACAAATCAGTGGGTATATAAATACTAGTTTTTAATATGAAACAGATGATTGCAAATCATAGTCAGTTTTTTTTATGTTGAATGATAGTGTAATTATTTGAAAAAGTTCAAAACAAGAGATCATAACAAATTCAACAATAGAAGCAGAGTATATTGTAGCATCTATTACAGTGAAGGAGGCAGTTTGGATCAGAAAGTTCATTGATAAACTTGATGTGGTTCTTAATAGTGCAGATCTTATTCCTTTGTTATGTGATAATAATGGAGTTATTGCACAAAAAAAAAAAACCAATATCTCATCAAAGATTTAAACATGTTCTTTTAAGATACCATTTGATTAGAGCAATCATTGGTAGAGGCGAAGTAAAGATTGATAGAGTTCCCATTAATCAGAATGTGGTCGATCCATTCATTAAGGCGTTAACAAAAGGCATTATTCATTATTTAATGTTATATTACATTATATGTGTTTTGCTTGGAGCATTAAATTAAATAATAAATTCCATGGTATTGAAACAGTGTAAAAGGAATTCATAAAGTATGTTTATGAAATGAGATTCTTTTATATGCAAATGTTCAATATCTAAATTATTCTTAATCATAGTATTAATAAGAATGAATATTATTAATGCAAGTAGATCGGTACATATTATACTTCCTCTAAAGAGTGTATTCTCATACAATATGACATAAGATGTTTAAAGTTAACATGAAAATGCATATTATAGTACTAATCCATTATATATGATCTTATCGTGACATTTCATATGGAAAATAATCTATTTTAATGAATACATATCTCACTCATATTAGTAATGCAAGTATCCTTAGATTTGAGATATCAAAATTATCTTAATTACAAAATATTATATTTTGACTCTTAATCATAAAACCTTTTTCACGGAGTGTTTGTAACTTGGAGGTTGGGTATAGTATGAAGTAGTTAAAGGTAATTATATACCAATAGAGGATTTACCACTCTAGATCTAATATAAAAGGTTTTATCTCATAATCCATATAGTAATTTGTGAAATGTTAAATTTATTAATAAGATTCATAAGAGCCTTTTAAGAATAAAGATTATGGTGAATAAAAATTCAAGTTTATAGCTTTCAATTTGTAAGTTAATTTAATAAAATATTTTACTATAATGTTATTATTTTGAACATTCTTTTTTATATCATCATTTTATTTAAACATATAAATTTATTGATTTATTTTTGAAAGTTATAATCTTTTAGAGATCGAATAAAATTATAAATTTTAATCAATTATTGCTAATTTTTTTTGATGAATTTTAAACATTATACATTCTTTAGAATATTCTTTAATAAACTATTTTTTATAAATTTGATAAAATTTAACATACATTAACTTTTTATATATTAAAATATGGAATTAAATTATTTTTGTTTAATTTAAATAAAATTTAATATAATTATAATAAAAATTCAGTGATTATGAGATAATAAAATATAATATGATAATTAATATATTATTAATTATTTCAACGATAACTTTACTTATAACTATCAAACTCATCAATTGCTTATCAAAGAAGGCCAAACTTGCCCTTTATATCATATTCGATGCCGCCTTCTTTTTTTTTTTTTTTTTTTTCTATCAAATGAGAAAATTTCATTAGACACACCTACCATTAAAGGTATCGAAGTAGGGTAAATCCCTCATCTCAGGGGGAGGGTTGGATTGCCAGTCTACTGGTAAATTCCAATTACAATATTTTCTAGCTACAGAGTCAGCTAGACCATCCCCGCTTTCGAATCTTAGATCTTTTATAGCAATCAATTATGGGTTTTTGTATTGTCTGTTTTTTTCATAGATAGCTGGCGATATTAGATGTTACTGTTCCCTTCGAAGCCGTAAAACCTTAAATAGTCGAATCTGATAAAAGAAAACTTCCCGTCGAACTCTTAAAAGCAGCAGGACGTAGAAATTTAACAGTCGCTCTTAAGCTGTTAGGGGACATATTTTCGCCCAAACGTCATCTTCTTTGACATTTCAATTACAGCCCTCCTTCCGTTTGATAAAATGCCTGAACCTGCGCTATCAAATTATGGACTTGAACAAAATTAATGAGTGCACGTCCGTTTGCTAATTTGAGTATTTCCATTTCAGCTATAAGGATAACGAAATATTATGGACCGTCTCGATGGTTCTGCGTCTCTCATGATAGTGTCAGATCTTGATTTTACAATGGTAATCTTATCCTAGTTACTTGTGTCATCCTCTTGTCATCTTGTTTGCTTACAAGCTTGTAACTTGCAGGTCGATCATCTTGACCAAAGGAACGTTGCCCTTTTGAGATTTAATGCTCTATGGGAAGCCTATTACCGTCAAAATTCTCTACTTGTTTTCTCAACCGGCAGATCACCTACGAAGTATAAACAGTTGAAGAACGAAAAACCATTACTGACCCCTGATGTAACCGTAACATCGGTTGGAACTGAGATTATGTATGGTGAATCTATGGTAAGGGATGAGGGATGGGAACAATATTTGAATCACAAATGGAACAGGGAAATTGTCACAGAGGAAACGACCAAGTTCAGGGAGCTTACTCCTCAGGTATGCTTTATTCCTGCTTTGACATTAACTCTTGTAAAAACTGATAGTTAGGCCTAACTGGATTCAAGACTTGTGGATTTTTTCTTTTATTTGTATTACATGAAAAATAAACATAAATATTGGTAATAGCATCGGTACTTATCAGTAGGCTACTGCAGGAAGAAACTGAGCAACGGCCTCACAAGATGAGTTTTTTTGTGGAGAAGAATAAAGCCTTGGAAGTTAGAAAGTCCCTCTCAGATATTTTAGAGAAACGTGGGGTAAGACAGGACTTTATTGATTAGAACCTTGGGATTGTGAACTTTGTGTCCAATGGATTAATTATATGCTTAGGATGTGAAGCACATATATTCTTTTTTTCTTATTACGTTTTGTTTGAACGCCTCAAAATACCAAGTCTTTAGGTGCTTAGTTGCTAATGTGGGACTCTGTTCGATCTTCAAATATGAAAAAACACGGTTGCATTTAACATAGAGAAGAAACAGATTTTTTTGGTCCCAAGTTTTATTGCTTGTTTTTCTAAATTTGAAGTGTTTTTGTATGAGGTTTGATGATTAAACATTTTATAGAGTTTAAAGTATCATGTCATGTCATGTTTTATGCATGAATAAAGTCCACTGTAACATGGAGTTCTTTGGTACACCAATCTTCTAATCTATGAAAGGTAGGCCAATATTTTGACAGGTTTGCATGATTGATATAGAAAAGAAAGTAAAGACATTCACAACTGATACTTGCACCAAAGTTTTGGTTTTGGTTGCTCATATTTGATCTTGAATTTTTATGCAGCTTGATGTAAAAGTTGTATACAGCAATGGAACTGCTTTGGATGTGTTACCAAAACGTGCTGACAAAGGACAGGCTCTTACATATTTGCTTCAAAAATTGGAAGATGATGGAAAACTGCCTTTCAGTACTCTTGTATGTGGTGACTCTGGAAATGATGCTGAACTATTCAGCATTCTTGCAGTATACGGTGTGATGGTTTGTACCTTCATAAGGTTTCACTGTTTGTATAATTAATCTTTGGCACCCTCTGCTTGCAGGTTTAATGGTTCTGATTCACAGGTCAGCAATGCACAGGAGGATTTATTGGAGTGGCATGCAGAAAATGCACAGAACAACCCTAATATAATTCATTCAACTGAGAGATGTGCAGCTGGGATTATACAAGCAATTGGTCATTTTAGACTGGGTCCAAATGTCTCTCCAAGAGATTTTAGAGACTTAAAAAACTGCAAAGTGAATAGTTATGGTCCTGCTCATGAAGTTGTAAAGTTCTATTTGTTTTATGAGAGGTGGCGATGTGCAGAAATTGAAAACTCGAATCAATATATGCAAAATATACAATTAGTTTTTGTAAGTATGGTTCCTTGTTCTTCATGAATAGAATCCTAATATCATTACAATGTTGTAGGCATTTTGTAGAAAGTTTATTAGTTTCATGTGGCAAATGGTGAAATCAAGTTTGAGGGTCGTTGGTTACAAGTATTCACTTGGCGTATAAATCATCCTAGTGGATGATGGAACGGTGATTACCTGATTTTTCCAAACAACTCTTGTTTATTACTAGGGAAGGAGAACTCGAACTTGAAATCTATTGCTACAATAAGCCTCTTGGAGTTGGATTTTTGCAATTCTGATAATTCAGTCTCATTTGACATTTAATTTTCTGGCAAAGAAACCGACACATGATTGCATGCTTTCCTTTTCTTCAGTTTCCATTAGGCACATTTGTCCATCCCTCGGGAGTTGAGCAACCTTTTAACTACTTCATGGATACATTGACGAGGATATACGGGGATAAGCAAGGAAAGCATTATCGAATTTGGCTGGATCAAGTGACTTCAGCACAAGTTGGTTCCGACTCATGGCTTGTGAAGTTTTACAAGTGGGAGATCTCTGGTGAGTTTTAGTTATATCGTATTGATCATCTCACATACTGCTTCAGTTAATTCATCTCCTTGAACTCCATGTTACCTTCGTTATTTTCCTTGTAGCAGTCATAACGTTCTACTTCCGCCAAAGAACATAGATATCTATGCGTACTATTCTTTTATGCAAGTTTCGAGTTAGATTTGGTTTAGAAGCCCAAAGTTATGACTGGTATGGTTTTTTTGCCGAAGGAGACGCTTAAACATTGTAAGCTCAAATCATATAATACTTGAACAAATATGAATGGCAGTAATTAGGGTTTAAATAACACATTCGTAATTTGTCGGGGAGTTATTAGCAGGCAGTTAATTTCATTTTTTAAATGCATAAATTGTTCAGTTTGATGCTCTCTTTTTAATTAAGATAATTGGAAAAAATGAAAAACTAATATAAAATACGCACATTTCTTTGAATAACAGGATACTTGCTGTTTTTTCTTCTTTTTTTCTTTTTTTGTAATCTAACAAAATATGATGGACATTATGCTGTACCTGGGTGGAGAAGTAGTTTAAATATCTTTTCTTGCAAAAAATGAATTCAATTTCTAGGTCTTTTCATTTCAATTACTTATGATTTTTCAAAAAACGGTACCTGAATATATCAATGTTGTAGAAAGGAAGCGGCATTGCTGTTTGGCCACGGTCTTACTGAGTTCAAAGGTATAACTGGACCATTTGAGTTTCATTCCCTTTGTTGATCTAATTCCTTCTAAATGCTAAGATCTCATTTATTTTCACTATGGTTTTGGTAGGCTAAGGTAGCAGATGGGTTTACATGGATGCACCTTCATCAGACATGGTTGAGTGGCTTAGCGCCCGAAGACCAAACAGCTTGGTTATTCTAATTTTGAATTTTAAACCAGGTTAGCCTTTATTTGTTTTTGATCTAATATAGGGTGCTCATGGTCTAATTTTAACCCTTAGCAATTCTACACCATCCTATGTATATTTATGTATATGTAAGAAAAGTATAACTCTAATTTTAGCCCTTAAGATTAGTCAAACTTTTTGTTTGGATCGAGTATTATATTTAATACAAATTAAATATGTATTTAATATATATTATCACATAATATATATTTATTATTTTAAATCATATTATCATATGATGTAATGTTAAAATAATATATATATACATACATATACATATTTAATTATTCTATATCATATTATCATAAAATTTAATATTAAATAATATATATACATACATATGTACATCTGCACACAATGAATGTTGAATTATCAAATTAAATTTTAGTTCATTTATTATATTCTTAGTGTGCGACCCAATAAGTTATATTGACGGTATGAGTCTGATAGTTAAATCTTGTGATATCTTGTTTGAGCATAAGTCATGGACTATGCTATACTGTTATAGTTCAAACATGCTTTCTTAATCTTGAGTAAATTGATATATAAATTGATAAAATAAATGACATTAATACTACATCAATTCGGTTCAACACAATCATGCATTTTACAATACCCCTTATTAAGGATAGGGGTGTAAATGAGTCGAGCTGTTTGCGAACTATTCGATACTCGACTCGATAAAAGCTTGCTCAAGCTCATTCAAGCTCGTTCATTAAGCTAAACGAGTTGAGATCAAGTTTGATTTTGAAGCTCGTTTTGTAAACGAGTTGAGCTTGAGCTCATTGATAGTCGATTCGTTTGAGCTCGTAAGCCAGTTCATTTATGAGCTCGTGAGCCAACTCGTTTATGAGCTTGTGAAATAATTCGTTTAAGAGGGTCCTAAAGGTAGATTTTGGAGACGGACAATACTTATTTGATGGTGCAAGAATATGATCTGATGGTTGATCACCCCGACCAGCAGACAGTCAGCTGAACCACACGATCCAGCAGAGATCACAAAGTCAAGCTTTTGACTTCAAAACCCTAACGCATAGGCATCTAAACGCCGACTTCAGATGATTTACTCGTAAAGAAGCCATCAATCTCACAGTGACCATCGGTCAACCCTGATCGGAATAGCCTGAACACCAGGCCCCCAGTGATTAAGCTGGGATTTTTACTGGTCAAAACCGTCGACCAGAAAATGTCAAAGATCTAGTAGAGGATCCCAAATGCCGTTTTGGAGATATCTGACATTTATATGATGGCGCAAGCATTGACCCTACAGACGGTCATCCAGATCCCGCAGTTGACCACTCGATCCAACAATGATCACAAAATCAAGCCCTTGATTCCCAAAGCCTAGCAGTAGGTACCTGAACACTGACTTCAGATAATTTCAAGCCTCGCAGCGTAGCTCGTTTATGAGCTTGTGAACAGGCTCATTTGTGTACTCGTTCATTTTATTATTTGTATATAATTTATTTAGTATATAATATTAATAATTTATTTATATATGAATGCTAAATTATAGAAATATAGAGTTCAACATAAAATTATACATTTTACAACATCCATGATTTAAATATGAAAAGGACTCATTTTCATATTTGAATTTGATATTTTTGTTCAATAAGTCATGGTAAATAGGATTTAATAAATTTTATAAAGTTAGATTTGAAATATAAATATTAATTTTTTATATAAATAACAAAATATGTATATAAAATTATACATTTGACAACATTTATGATTTAAATACGAAAATGAGTGTTTTATTTTATTTGAATTTGATATTTTTGTTCAATAAGTTATGGTAAATGTGACTTAATAAATTTTATAAAGTTAGATTTGAAATATAAATATTAATTTTTTATATAAATAACAAAATATGTATATAAAATTATACATTTTACATCTATGATTTAAATATGAAAATGAGTATTTTATTTTATTTAAATTTGATATTTTTGTTCAATAAGTCATGGTAAATGTGGCATCTTTGATCTACATTTTGACAATAAAGTTGAATGATATAATAAAAATTTTAAATTTTTATTAATAATTATTTGGTTATAATTATAATCCAAATGAAGAATTAAAAACATATAAAATAAATTTGATTCTAACAGAAAGGAAGATAGATTATACATGTATTAAATTGAAATAGATTTAATATCCTAAATAACTATCAATTTATTTCAACAATATATTATTTAAATTAATAATAATATATAAATAATCTAAATTATTTATAATATAATAAATGCTAGAGATGTACATGAGATAAGATTAATAAAATTCTACTTTCATCTCAAAATTTTAGAATTGATTGAAATTAAATTTTTATGTTGCTTCATTTTTTTCAAATCTAAATATCATACCATCCCAACTTTTTGCAGATGGATCATAACCAAAATAATCATAAATGATAGAATAGACTGGAATGAGCTAATTTTCATGATAATATTCTTTTTATTTATATATTTTTTAAAAAATTAATTTTATTTGATATTATTTTAATAGTTTTATTATTATTATAAAATAACCAAAACGACGTTGTTTTAGTTGTTCAATTTTTAACAACTAAAACGACATCGTTTTAGTTGTTATAGGCACGTAATCCCTAACTTCATTTGCTTGCTCCTATCCATCCCATTCTTTAAAATCAATTCTTCAAAATCAATATATCAAAGAAGTGGTTGGATTCTGCACCTAATTTGGCTAGATTTTCTTTCTGAATTGAAGCCATAATCCTCTTTTTCTTGCCCTTCTTTATCAATGCTACTATCTGAACCAATACTCTTTGACTTAAGGGGGTGGTGACTTAGTGGTGACTTCAGCACTCCTCTAGTTAACATGCTGCAGGAGATTGATTTATTTACAGGAAAAAGGGAAGGACATTGAAGACCAGTGCCGACTTAGTGGGATAGATGCCGACTTATATGATGAAACAGGATGGAGCTCTTGTTGCTTCATTTGTTTTTTGTATGGTGAGGGTATTTTTGTATGAATTACAAGGTATTTTTGTATGTTTGCCGCATAAATGCTTCATTTCTTTCATTTATGTTTGTCGTATAAGTGTTTACTTGTTAATAATAATCAATTCGATTTTATTTTGATATGATATTAATCATTTTTTATAATCACATGTAAATAATTATGATAAATTGGTGCATTTATAATTAATGAACTTCATTTTGAATTATTGAAGTTAATTATTTTTCATGCTAAAACCAGTTTAAACATTACTATTACATTATAATAATAAATTTACATAATTACTATTTATCTTGAAACCAAATATTTCTATTGAAAAAATTTACATAGCCAATATTTCTATTTATTGAAAAAATATTAATATTTTTATTATTCTAATTTTTATAAAAAAGTATTAAAATAAGGTAGAATTTTAAAATAGATTGTAATTATTATTCTAATTACTTTAAATGCTAAATATACTATTCTAATTACTTTAAATGTTATTCTTTGATTTTTATTAAGTTTGATTTTAAACTTATTTCATTTTTATATAATTGTAGAATGTCAAATTTAAACGAGATTTCTAATTTTCAGTCTATAGAAGATTCTCATACAAGTCCAATAATGAATGAAACAATGGATGATGGTAGTACTAAGAATACTGAAAACATTGAAAATTCAAATAAAGAAGATGTAGAAGAGAATGAAGAAGAAAATCCATTTTCAAAGAAAAAGAAGAAGACATCTAAAGTATGGTCTGAATTTAAAGAGATTACTCTTCCTGATGGCTAAAAAAAAGGGGATGCATTCATTGCAAGCATCGACTCACCATCAACAAGACTGGTTCAACTTCTCAGTTTCTTAGACATTTGAAGTGTTATCATAGGAGGATATTACAATTGAAGGGGCAAAAAGAAATCACTGTTAGTACGATTATAGCAAAATCAGAAGTTGTAAATGCGGTGCAAAATTTCAAATATAATCAAGGTAGAATAAGGGAGATTATAACACACATGATTATGGTTCACGAATTAGCATTTCTTTTTGCAGAGTATGAAATAATCAATTTATTGATGATGACCGCAACTCTATATTTTCGTAAGGTTAGTCATGCAACTATAAAGAATGATTGTATGATAAGTTATGAGTTAGAGAAAAATAAGATTTTTGAATTGTTTAAGAGTATTGATAAAGTAAGTATGATTACAGATTTATGGAAGTCTAGCAACCAAAAGATTTCATATATGGTTGCAACTTGTCATTTTGTAGACTCTAACTGGAATTTACAAAAGCACACTCTTAGTTTTTGTGATGTTCCGCCATCACATTCTAGGGTTAATATTTGTGATATGTTGTATAAGTGTTTAGTTGATTGGAAAATTATAGATAAAGTATGAACTGTGACTATTGACAATGCTACTTACAATGATTCTGCTATTCGAATGCTTAAAGATAGCCTTTTTTATAAGAATCAACTTTCACTTTTTGGAAAGTTGTTTCATGTAAGATGTTGTGCCCATATATTGGATCTCCTAATGCAAGATGGGTGGTCACAGATTGGAGATTGGAGAGATAGTAAAGAATGTGCATGAACATGTTAAGAATGTCATAAATTCAGAGGCTCGTCTTGTTATGTTTGGAGAAATTACAAAATAGTTGAAGTTGTCTTCAAAACGTCTTATTCTTGATTGTTGTACTTGATGGAATGCTACATATTTCATGCTTTCTGCTACTTTGGAGTTCAAAGATATCTTTCCTTGATACCAACAAAGGGATCCAACTTATATGGATTTACCTAACGATGATGATTGGGAAAAAGTTACTAAAGTTTGTCATTTTCTTGAAGAATTTCATGAATTTACAAAAATTTTTTTAGGTAATAGATTTTTAATTCAACTCTTATTTTCTTTTATTTGATTTTATGTTTAATTTATTTTATGTAAATTTGATAATTTGTTGATTTATCTAGTGAATGTGGTTAATATTATTGTAGGCACTAAATATTCAACATCTAATTTATTTCTTCCTAAGCTTTATAATATCAAGATGTTGTTAGATAAGAAATATGTTAAAGAAAGTAGTTTGTTGCACTCAATGGTTACAAAGATGAAAGAAAAATTTGATAAATATTAGGGTGATTGTAACTTATTGATATCTATCACAACTGTTTTAAATCATAGGAATAAGATGCAATTAATAGAATAATGTTTTCCTTGGATATATTCAACAGATAGCTCTATTAATGATATTGTCAGTGTTCGGGAGACTTTACATTTTCTTTATGATAAGTATCTTCATGCACATAGGACTTCTAATACACTTGATAAAGATGCTTATATTGAAGGTGAAAAAGAGAGTTATAGTAGCTTTACTATAAAAAGAAAAACTAGAGGAAGAGATGCTTTTTATAATTATATAAGGAATGCTGAATCTGTAATAGAGCAAGCAAAATCTGATTTAGATGTTTATTTAGAAGAAAGAGTTCATATTTGTGAGGATGATTCAAACTTTAATGTATTGGAATGGTTGAAAATGAATAATTTGAAATTTAGAGTATTGTGAAAAATGGCATATGATTTATTATCGATCTCAATCACAACTGTAGCTTTAGAATCTGCCTTTAGCACTAGAGATTGAGTTATTGATCCATATCGAGCATCATTAGGAGCATCTACAGTTCAAGTTTTATTATGTAGTGAAGATTGGTTACATGCATTCTATAAGATTAAAAAGAAAAAGAAGGTAACTACATTTTTAAAAACTATTTTTGATTATTATATTTATAACTCAATATAACTTATTCTTATTATGTTTATTATTGTTGTATTGTAGGTCAATGAAGAGATCAAAGAGTTCGTCATACCTTGATAGTGCAACAAGAAAATTTGATGTTCATTAGGCATTTGACTTTTACAAATTGTTCTAAGTATGACTTTTATGGATATTTGTAGCTTGCATTTTAATGTTTGAATGTTTGTAGATTGGATTTTAATGTTTGAATGTTTGTAGATTGGATTTTATGTTTGAATGTTTCTATTTAACTTGTTTTCGAGCCTACAATTCGAGCTTCATTACTAGCTTGTTTTTGAGCTTGATTACGAGCCTGTTTTGAGCTTGTTTACGAGCCTATTTTTGAGCTTGATTATGAGCCTATTCTCGAGCTTAGTTACGAGCCTGTTCTCGAGCTTGGTTACAAGCTTGTTTATGAACTTATTTTTGAACTTGATTTGAGCTTTAATCAAGTATATAAATGAATTAAGCTCAAGTCAAATTTCAGTCAACCTCGAGCCTCATATATTCAAGCTCGAGCTCAAGCTCTAACATTTTAAAAAATTTCGAGTTCGAGCCGAGCTCAAGCTTGTCCAAAAATTCACGAGTCAAGCTTGAACACTTCAATACTCGACTCGACTCGACTCGACTTGTTTACACCCCTAATCAAGGGGCTCAGGAGATATCTTCCTTTAAATAGGGAGAATATTATATTGATTATCACTTCCTTTACATAAAGTCGTATTGTGCTTAAGCATAATCTTTATGATTATCCAGTTAAAGATTATGTTATCTCAAAATATAATATTCATTATGTAGGAAATCATAATAATTTCAAGTATGAAGATTTATGAACATGATCATGATAAGAATAATTCATAACTTTAGCCCATGATATGATCTCCTTACGGGTTTATCTACTATTTTATTCTCTAATAAAATACTATAATTTTAATTTGTACTGTACACAATCATGTTATGATTATCAATCAAAATTATATTAGTCATTTGATATTTAACTAGTGATATTAGAATACAATCATTCTAAAAACATTTATAATTTAACATTTAATTATTATAAATAATAAATAATATTATCTATGAAATGATAATTATAATGTTCATAATATAGGCCTAAGGCATAATTATCAACAAGTTCTCACTTGCATTACAGGCATAATTATCAACAAGTTCTCACTTGCATTACGTCTAAAATTACAAGTACTTAATACCTATGAACCTATGTTTAATTTATGGAAGAGCTTTGGTAAGTGGATCAATGATATTATCATTAGTTGGTACTTTGTATATTTTAACATCTTTTCTATTAATAATTTTTTGAATGAGATGAAAATGTTTGAGTATGTGTTTTGATCTCTCTCTTTAGCCTATGCAATAACACTATCATTATCACATAAAAGATCCATAAGATTATTGATACTATGCATAACTTCTAAGTCAACAATGAACTTCTTGATCCATATGGCTTCTTTAGCTACATCCAATGTTGTTATGTACTCAGCTTCTATTGTAAAATCAACAATGGTGCATTATTTGGAACTTATCTAAATAATTGCACCTCTATTCAACATAAAAACATACCCTAATTATGATATATAATCATCTTTATCACTTTAAAAGCTAATATTTATGTAACCATTTACTATTAGCTCATTTTCCAAAACTCAATAGACTAAAAATACATCCTTAGTTCTCCTAAAGTACTTGATAATGTTTTAAATTATCATCTAATAACTCATTAGGATCTTATTGATATTTACTTGTCGTGCTTAATGCATACGAGACATCAAGCTTAATACATATCATGACATATATAATAAATCCAATAGATGAAGTATAATGAATCTTACTCATACATCTTGCACATTAGATGTCATAGGACATTAAGTCTTACTAACATGAATACCATATGACATTAGTAAGAAACCCCTTTCATAATCTTGCATGTTGAACCAATTCAACATTTTGTCAATACATGTATTCTGACTTAGATCAATGAACTTTTATACTTATCTTTATGTATCTTAATTCTAAGGATACAAACATCTTTGTCAAGGTCTTTGATTGAAAAGCAACTCTCTAACAAAGAATTAACCTTTTGTAAACTAGGTATATCATTTCCAATGAGTAATATGTCATTGATATACAATATAAAAAAGATTACAACACTCCCACTAATCCTCTTGTAAATACAAGGTTCATCTTTATTCTTAATGAATCCAAACTGTTTGATAACTTTATCAAAATAAAGATTTCAACTTTGAGATATCTACTTTAATCCATAAATTAACTTTTGAAACTTATACCTTTACTAAATTATCAAGATGAATAAAACATTTAGGTTGTATCATGCATAAATCCTCAAACAAGTTTCTAGTCAAAATATTATTTTAACATCTAATTTTTATATCTTATAATCATAGTATGCAACAATGGTAATGAGAATTCTTATGGAATTAAGCATAGCAATTGGTGAAAAGTTTTTATCTTAGTTTACATATGAGTTTGTTTGAAACCTTTTGTAATAAGTCTTACTTTAAAAATATGCATATTTACATCCATATTAGTTTTCTTCTTGAAAATCCACTTACATTTAATAGTTTTTATTCCTTTAGATGGATCAATCAAGTTCCATACTTGATCGTTAAACATGGATTGCATGTCAAATTTCATCATATCTAGCCATTTCTCAAAGTCTTTAACATAACTTCTCAGTAGGTAGTAGGCATAAACAAGATGATACGGTTCTACATGGTACTCAAGAGAACACAAGGAGCTTGAAAGATGACCCACTAATTCTTCCAAGTGGTCCAATCACAAGGTCACGAGCCAACAAATTTAAAGTAGCAATGAACTTATTTATTCAAGAACAAATAACAATGGAGCTGCAAGAACAGGCCTTTTACAAGTGCTATTTGGAGCTTAAAGAGGTGCCTAAGGCTATAATCTTGCTTGGGGCAAATTTAGAAGAGAATGGAGCCTAAAGGATGTCATTTGGGTCTAATTGTGAAGCCATAGCCTTATTTCATAAGCCTATGGAGTAGTTAGGCATACTGGGCCATAAGTTAGGCCTATTGAGGACCCAATAAGGAAAGGAAGCTAGGCCAATTAGTAGCCTAATGAGCTTATATGAATTTCCATTTAATTATAGCATTATTTTTATTATTTATTTATCTTTTAAGTTAGAGTAGGAATAGAAGACCAAGTCCTCCTTGGATTAAGACTTCCTTATCCTTGAAGGACTAGGATTAGAAACTAGTATAGATAGAAGCTTATGTAAACCTATTCATCAGCTTTCAATTATCATTCAATACACAAAACCAATTTTGGTATTATTTATGCTTATGCATTTTATGTATTTAGTTAGGAAGTGAGGATTTGCTTTCTTCTAATTGCATTAGGAATTAGGGTTAACTTTTCAATTTAATTGTGGCATTTTCTCTTCTTCCATTAAGCCTTATCATTTGCGTTTCCATACTTGCTAGTTTAGGGGTTCAATAGGGCGGGGGCTTATTCTACCATTAGAGCTATATCTTAGGTACGTGTGGGTTTGTGGCATACTTGCCATTGAGTTCCGCATCATTTGGTATCAGAGACCAAAGACAAGGTAAATTCTTGTTTATCTTAGTTCCTAGGGTTTTGTTTAATTCGTTTCTTTTCTTATTATGTGCCATTTTATTTGTTTAAGTTGCTAGTTATGAGTCTATTCATTACCTTATTCTAGTCGTTTGAGTCATATAAAAAAACAAAAACAAAAAAAAAGAGAAAAAAAATACCTTCTATCATGTTGTGTTATTTACAAATTGCTCATACTAGAGAAGAGTCCTAAACCAACTAGGACACTTATTTTTTGAAATTTGAAGAGTCCTAACACAACTAGGATACTTATTTTGAGAATTATGAAGAGTCATAACATAATTGGAACACTTATTTTGAGAATTGTAAAGAGTCCTAACACAACTGGAACACTTATTTTGAGATTTGTAAAGAGTCCTAATACAACTAGGACACTTACTTTGAGAATTGTGAAGAATCCTAACACAACTGGGACACTTATTTTGAGAATTGTGAAGAGTCCTAATACCGTTAGGATACTTATTTTGAGAATTGCAAAGAGTCCTAACACAACTGGGACACTTATTTTTGATAATTGTGAAGAGTCCTAACACAACTAGGACACCTTGTTTGCTATTCTAAAGGCCATTTGAGACAACTTTCATGAAAAGTGGAAGAGCCCTACAAAAATTGGACTCCTTGATAGTGTTCTAAATCATCTCAAACACACATATTTTTGCATAATTAGGACTTGAACAAATTGGGTTGGTACATACTATCTTAATTTGACTCCAATTACTTGAAAGATCCTTTTTTTTATTTGCTACTTTGCTTGGGTAGACTTAACTAGGTTCAATATTTGTTTTGCTTTGAAGTGGAACAAATTCTTACATATTCCAAATTGTCTTATTTGATTCTAGTTGTCTTACTTTATTGTTTAAGCTA